>JAPPVO010000002.1:178227702-178413925 GCA_030407325.1 Camellia japonica | reverse complement strand
GCTCACATAGGTGAAATCTGTCAAGGATGTTCCTATAATTTATACACCCCACTCAACAAGAGCTACAGAATTTCATTAAGAGTATAAAAACTCAACCCTCCAACATGACAGGACAAATGCACTTACATCATAGGGATGGATAACAAAATATTAAAGAGTGCATTTTTTACAACCACCATATGATTCGTTCTTCCCATTGAACCTAGTTACAGGATCTCTGGTCCCTAGGTTGGGTATCCTCATACATGGTTTGTGATTTTATAGGCTTCAAACCCATCCCCCTCGATGTATTCCAGACCTTATCTCTCGCCAAGGCCTTGGTTAACGGATCCGCAAGATTATCACAAGATCTTACATAATTCACAGTTATGATGCCATTACTGAAATAGGATCTCACATATCTGTGTTTCCTTCAAATAGGTCTGGATTTATCATTATAAAAATGATTGTTCACTCTACCAATAGCAGCAGTGCTATCACAACGAATTAATACAGGAGGAATTGGTTTTTCCCAAAAAGGAATTTCATGTAACAAAATCTCTCAACCAATTCGCTTCCTCACATACCGAAGCTAACGCTATAAGCTCAGCTTCCATTGTAGAATTAGCAATTATCGTCTATTTTTTAGACTTCCAACATATAGCACCACCACCCAAGGTAAAAATAAAACCCGAGGTAGAAAGAGAATCATCTGACAAAGTGTTCCAATCGACATCACTATATCCCTCAAGTACCGCAGGATACTTGTTATAAAACAAACCATAATTTTTGGTTCCAGATAAATATCTCATAATTCTTCCCATGGCTAGCCAATGATCTTGACTTGGCTTGCTAGTAAACCTGCTAAGTACTCCAACAGCATATGCAATGTCAGGTCTAGTACAGTCAGTAGCATATCTCAAACTACCAATCATGCTAGCATATTCCTTTTGATTAATTACTTCCTTTTCATTTGTTACAACAGACAAATGTATGCTTGCATCAAAAGGAGCAGCAACATGTTTACAGTCTAGAAAATTATATTTCTTTAACATTTTCTCAACATAATGCGACTGATCAAGAAAAATACCATCATTAGTCTTCGTAATTTTAATTCCCAAAATAAAATTGGCTTCACCAAGATCTTTCATATCAAAGTGGCTATTAAGCATATTTTTAGTCTCATTTATAATATGCAAATTAGAGCTAAAGATAAGTAGATCATTCACATATAGGCTAATAATCACATGTGCATTCTCACAAGTTTTATAAGATATGCACTTATCACATTCATTAGTCTTATAGCCATTCTTAAGCATGCAGGAATCAAATTTCTCATGCCACTGTTTAGGAGCTTGTTTTAAACCATAAAGGGATTTAGTTAACTTACACACCTTGCTTTCTTGGCCAGGCTTCACAAAGCCTTCGGGTTGGTCCATGTAAATCTCCTCATCTAGATCTCCATTTAAAAACGCTGTTTTTACATCCATTTGATGAATTTTTAAATCATGAATTGCAGCCACTGCTATCAACAGTCTAATGGATGTAACTCTAGTAATCGGAGAAAAAGTATCAAAGAAATCCAGATCAACTTGTTGCTTAAAACCTTTAGCGACAAGCCTTGCTTTATATTTATCTATAGTTCCATCCGGTTTAAGTTTTTTACGAAGGACCAATTTACACCAAATAGTTTTACAACCTGGAGATAAATCCACTAGCTTCCATGTTTTATTTGAAAGTAGTAAGTCTATCTCATCATTTACAGTTTCTCTCCAGAAAATAGCATCAGGTGATGATAAAGCTTCTTGCACCGTAAGAGGAATTTTTTCCACATTGTAAAGATAATAGGTAGGGCCAAAATCTTTTTCAACTCTAGCTCGTTTACTCCTCCTTGGTTGGATTTGAGAATTTTCTTGTTCTTGAAAAACTTGAGAATGAGTAGAAGAGCTAGGCATAGATAAAATATTTTCAAAAATTATTTGACCCCTACTATTTCTAGATTTGAAAGGAAATTTATTTTCATGAAAAATAGCATCACCTGATTCAAAAATAATATTATTTTCCATATCAAAAAATCTATAAGTTGTACTATGTAACGCATACCCAAGAAAAGTACAGGTGGTAGCTCGTTCACCCAATTTAGGTCGTTTAGGATCTACAAGCCTCACAAAAGCTAAATAACCCCAAACCCTCAAATAACCTAGATTTGGTTTATGCCCCCGCCACAACTCATAAGGTACAATTTTAGTCTTTTTGTGTGGCACTCTATTTATCACATGGCAAGCTGTCAAAATAGCCTCGCCCCAAAGATTTGAGGGAGCACCTGAATCAATAAGCATAGCATTCGTCAAGTCAATTAACGTTCTATTTTTTCTTTCAGCTACGCCATTAGATGAAGGTGAATATGGTGGAGTAGTCTCATGATAATTCCCAAAGACTGAACAAAAGAGTTGAATCCATGAGATTCATACTCTCGACCTCTATCACTTCTAATTCTTTTAATCTTTTTACCGAATTGATTTTCCACTTCAAGAAGGAATTCTTTAAATTTCTCAAAAGTATCACTTTTATTTTTTAATAAATATACGTTTGTGTATTTTGAAAAATCATCAATAAAAGTGATAAAATATCGGTTACCACCCCGAGTTAAAATTTCTTCAAACTCACACAAATCAGTATGAAATAATTCTAGCAATTCGGTATTTTTTTCAACACTTTTATGAGGCCTCTTGGTAATTTTTGCTTTACTGCAAACTTCACATTTCTCAAAAAAAATTTACAACGTGGAAGAAATTCCTCTTACGGCGTAAGAAGCTTTATCATCACCTGATACTATTTTTTGGAGAGAGGCTGTAAATGATGAGATAGACTCACTACTTTCAAATAAAACATGGAAGCTAGTAGATTTACCTCCAGGTTGTAAAACTATTGGGTGTAAATGGGTCATTCGTAAAAAACTTAAACCGGATGAAGCTATAGATAAATATAAAGCGAGGCTTGTCGCTAAAGGTTTTAAGCAACAAGTTGATCTTGATTTCTTTGATACTTTTTCTCCGGTTACTAGAGTTACATCCATTAGACTGTTGAGTTACACCAAAATAACGATCATTAACCACGAAAAAATGGTTACACCAAAATAATAAATAAAAGATATTAAAATGGTCCAACAGTAACTAAGAGTTCTCTGTTGATTGTCCGGTACATTGAACTGGAAATTTAATTTTACTGATTAAATTTCAAGTTTGTTTGTTCAACAATTGATTTTCAGTTCATTCCTTCTTGTTTCTTCGCATTACAGCCTCCAAAGAAGTCCTTGAATCTGTCAAGACATAGAACGTTCAGACCACAATTGCTTGATCTATTGTTGTTTGTGAAATTCTGAATTTTCTGTCAAATCACATTTGTCGATTTGGTCCAAACAAGATTTTTTGCTAACAGAGATATATTATTTAGGAAATTTATTTTTTCCCTAATTTTGGCACCTCAAGTTAAAATTTTGGTTCCATCCCTACCTCTGTGAGTGACATGGTGCTAGCTAAATAGCATTTTTATATCTCATTTTTTTAATTAATTCATAGAGAAAAAATCACTCTTTCAATTTTATGTTCATTGTTAATGGAAACTGTTAAGTTTCTTTTTTTGATGGGTAAGTTTTTTTTTTTGAACGAAGAAAAAAATGACGTAATGTGGGGATATCATAGCATTTGTGGGTCCTAATCCGGAGTAATTGATTGACAGTTAGATTTAACATAACCTAAAGGAATGGACCTACCATCAGGATCAGCGGAGAATAAATACATCAACTCCTAACACAAAAGTCAGAGTCACAAGCGAAATACGATATTGTTAACTTCACCAAATAAATGAGTTGTTAATCATACCCCAGAAATCGAGCTTTAATCACCTCAATATCTTTCCATGCCATCACGACACCGGTGGTTTGATGGGTAAGTTGGAACTATTATTTTACTCTAAATTAACATTTTAACAAGTTCAGCACGGCCACCAAACCTACTCGAACATGATAAATTGCAATCTTGAATGTGCACTAATAATAGCATTTATATATGAAAAAAAGTACACTATTTATTCATCAACACTAGCTATTAGTGGGACTGTCAACTTATTGGAATAAACTATGGAAGAGAAAAAAATAAAATAAAATTCTGAGCTGAGGATAGAGTCCGTTGATTGGGGGCGAAATTGAGTGCAAGATTTAAGGTCACATTACTTCTCAATTTAAAAAAAATATATATATATGATGATTTAAGTAATTAAAAACTTGAGTGTAGGTCCAGTGATTGCAGCTTTATAAGTATGTTTGGGTTAGAAGTTATGAAAAAAGTATCAAATTCTGATTAGGCTAATTTAACATGACGGAGGACTAAAATAAAAAATGAAAAATGTATACAAAATTGTTCATAAATTCCCACAGGGGAGCACATGGGGTGTTAAGAACAATGTTAAATCTTTGGCGCTAAAAATGACAATTTTTTGTAAAATGATATTTGTGACAGTTTTGCTATTGCACTTTTTCTATTTGTAGTTTCTCTCTCTATTCTTAAACACTATCGCTAATCACTATTGACCACTACTGCGGACTGCTAGAAAATTAGGCAAAAAAGTCCTCAACAGCAGTCGGCGGTAGATAAATAGGTGATATGTAGACAAATAAGCAGACATATAGATAGATAAACCGGAGTAATATAATTTTCAAATTATTTTTTCATTTATGACTCTAAAATATTATCTAAAAAAATTTAAAATTCAACTTTTGAAAACAGTGGCCTAGTTGTTACTTATTAGGTATACAACAAAATGGTGGTGGCATCTAGACATGGTGGTTAATAATAGGGGAAACTTCTCTGCATCCAAACAAAGCGAATATTAGGTGCCATTTGCAAGATAAAAGTTGAAGGTAGTTGCAAAAAAAAGTTCTAAAATGTTGCATGAGAGTCCAAAAACCAGATTGTAAAAGTGAGAGAATTTGCATTAAAAACTATTAAGTCAGTGTGTAATTCATAGTGATACTATAATTAAATACAAATAAGCAATTATATTAACACTCTATTTTAAGTGAATTATATATTTTTTTGGTTTGTCATTTAGCTTTTTAGAAGGGAAGTGTGACGCTAAAGTGTAAGTTTATAGATCATTGCTTTATATAAAAATGATTCAATAGAATCACTCCAACTCCAAACATTTCCTTATGAATAAATTCATTTTTTATTCTATTTTTGTTTTTCTAAAGTGACGAGAAACACTTAAATCTTACAATTAGAAAAATTATCAATGTGTTTGGTTTGGATTTTTTGGATTAAGTTTTTTGAAAATTGAATTTTTTAGTTTTCGTGTTTTTTTATTTTTAGTAAATATTTTTAAAATTTTAAACATTTTTTTTTACTTTTTTAGATGTACCTTACATAGATGTATCTAAAAAGTAAAAAATTTCTGAAAAAATATTTTAAAAAATAAATAAATACATAAAAATACGAGAATACATAAAAATACAAAAAAAAAAAAAATACTAAATTCTCATATTTTTTTTGTATTTTTGGTATTTAGTGAATTTTTAAAAGGTTTTTTTCACAATTTTTTTACTTTTTAGATAATATTTATGTTAGGTATGTCTAAAAAGTTAAAAAAAATTTACTTAAAATATTAAAAAAAATTCAGTAAAAACAAAAAATACGAAAAACAAGAAAATAGAATTTTCTGAAAAGTGTTTCTGGAAAAGAGGAACCAAGCAAATTATTTTTTTGGGGTATCGTTTTATGCTAAGGCAAAATATTAATATAAAAGTGATGAATCTTTTTATATTAATCAATCATATTTGAGTTGGGATATATAACGCTCCAACAGTTCTTGATAATTCTTAATCATAATGGAGTAAATTTTTTAGGCACATACAATCTTATAAGCAGTACAAGTAGTCTTTTTCTTTCTTTCTTTCTTTTTTTTTTTTATTTTTTATTTTTTATTTTTTTAACTGAAGAAATTTGTATTAAAAAGAAGAAAACAAAGCCTTTTGCAAGGCAACAGGGGGATTGCTCACCCAATTGGCTGGTAAGAGGTTCTTAAAAGAGTCTGTAGCAGTCCATTTAGCTTCCCCATTAGCAGATGGCCTTTTTGTTGTGACCAGCAATTTTGACCTGGGAGAGACTAGGTTTGGTTTGGAACTTTCACTTTTAGCAAAAAAAAATCATTATAATTTTCTGTATATATATATATTTTTTTATAAAAAATTAAAAAGTTAATAAAATAATCTGTTACTAAATGGGACTTAAATTCTTGAGCCCTTAAGTAAGCCCACCTGATCACAAGAGCTTCACCATGCAAAACAGACGATGCCTTCACCCTACGAATGACTCCGTCAACCAGTGATCCTCTCCAATCCCTCCATCAACCAGTACAAGTTAGTCGATGAGGTAAAGAATTGTGTGGTATGGGTGACTTTTATTTTTTACAAATTCAGGATCCTAATAAAACAAGTGAGGGAATCAGTGTACTTGCAACCACATGGTACTTTCCTTCCCAAAAAATATAGGAATCGAGAATTAGAAAATCAAAATTTACTTAGAATAAGATTATGTGATGGAGATTAAATTGATGAAGTATAGGGTTTATGAGTAAAATGAATTTAAACTATTGGTTCCTATTTCTTAGTAGAGAAGTTATTGGGTGCTTCTAGAGTACGTCCATGTAGTATTGCAAGGCCCTATTTGTTTGGGATTATAAGAAGAGGATTGGAATTGATAGTAAGGTGGAACCCACGATATGGAGTGTTTGTTTTGAGAGATGGGGAGGGGACTCCTAATCCCTTGGTATTAGGATAGACCTTGGAAGAGGGATTGAGATGGAAGAGGTGGAGATGATATTAAAAAAATAATTCTAAGGACTAGAAATTTTTTATTTTTTATTTTTTACATGTTAGGCATTTTTTTTTAACATAAATGTTACATTTTTTGTTAAGTAAAAATCATTTTTTTTTTATTTTTTTCTAGAAATTTTTTATTTTTTATTTTTTATTTTAATTTTTTACATGTTGGGCATTTTTTTTTTTGGAAAATTAATGTTTAATATTTTTGTATTTTTGTATTTGTTTTATTATTTTATATTTATTTTATATAAAATAATTTAACAATCCCTACACCGACAAATATTATTAAAACAAATAGAATTTTACTTAATCTCCTCATTATCAATCCCCTCACTATAAATCCCCTCCATTCTATCTCTGAAAACAAACGGGGCGCCAGGGTGTTGTAATTGGTAGAGAAGATGTGGCGTATGAATTTGTGTTAGGTGTTCGAAGAATAGAGAAAATATAATATATATGATAATTAGTGAAGGAATATAAATACGTGACGGTTGAGGAGTACTCAATAATTTCCTTTCTCAGTAAATTCGGAGAATAAAATTTTGGGTTCTAGTCTTCCTCTTTCCGCCCCTCTTGCTAAAATCCCCGCTTGCTAAAATGGTGGAGGTGGAACAAGGAGTCTATTCAAATGTAGAATTCGAATTCTCACCAAACTAGTGAAAACTTGTGCAATGCACGGAATATAAAAAATAATAATAATAAAAATAAAATATTTTTATATAAATATCGGAGAATTTTTTAAAGATTTTTAATATTAAGATTTTATAAAATAAAAGATATACAATGATATGGGTAAGCCCATAAAGATCATAGCCCACCATTTAGGGCCCAATACATAACTCAAATACTAAAGCCCAGCATGGCTGAAGCCCCACGTAACAATGAGAACCAATGATATCAAGACACATGGCAAGAGAAGGGCAAGCCACATTAGCAGACAAAGTTATTGCCACTGCACATCGCCATTAATGAAGCCCCTTACAACATTTATTGCGATAACCCTTCTCCGTCGGGACAGAACGGCTTCACCATGAACAATGTAAGTTAGAGCATAGACTTTCGGCCAAGGTGACAGGTCGGAAGGGACAACGAAATAATTACCAGAGGATATAAGCAGACGTCGAAAACGGGAAGAAGGTTAAGTTTTCTATCTTTAATTTATCTCTACATTCTACTTCTCTCTCTAACTTGCTCGTCGGAGGGTTCGCTGGGGGACTCCCCATTCCCCATGAACTCTTGTGCAGGTCTTTTGGTGGGCTTAGTCATTCGGACACAGGCTTGAGGAGCGTGGATCAATCCGACCCGTTCCGTCTGGAACCCGTAGTATCATCATATAATATTTTCATATTAGCTGAGGTCTCTCAACATTTTCATAGAGAAAATTCGATACAGAGAAATTTCAATTTATACAGAAAAATTTCAAGGTACATAGAAATTTTGAAATTTTTTTTGATATGATCACAGAGAATGATCATAGTGAAATTTTATCAAGGGACTTTAGTTAATAATAATAAATAATAAAAAAAACATGTTGAATCTCTCCTACTACCCAAAGTTGAAGAGAGATGCTTTACTAATTTTTCCTATAAAGTAATATAAATAGTAACATTTTTGTATGCAAATTAAGAAAACAAAAAAATATTGAAACTTACAATATAAGTTTTACAAATTTGTCACAATTTATGTATCAATTTTTAATTTGTCACAATTTCAATCATGTAACTTTCAATCCCTTTACTAGAGTTGTAAACTCGAGCGAGTTCAACCCAAGCTACTTGAGTCAAGCTTCAATTTTTTTAAAGATTGAACAATATAATTTTTAAATTGGTGAGGACCCATGTAAAATTTAAAATTTCAAATAAATTTGAGCAGACTTGGGCAAAGATACCAAATAACCTGAGCAATTAAAACAAAATTATATATAAATATATAAAATTATTTCGTAATTTATTTTTTAATAACAAATAAGATTAATTAAAATTTTAATATTAATGAACGAATGCAAAAGCAATATGCTTAAGTTTTCTCAATAGAATTTTTTTCATTATGTTTAAAAAATACACTTTTTAGAAAGGGATAATCGAATAAGTTAATATTAACAAAAATACATGTTATAATGGCATAAAATAATTTAAATACAGTATAATAAAATTAAATTTCTTACAAAATAAAAGTATTTAGATTAAAAAAAATGTTAGAAGAAAATTTAGAATAGTATTCTCATTTGATCTAAAAATAATTTTAGATGATTAATAAATTATCACCTATAACTCTCAATTTTTTTAATAAAAAAAGATATTCCATGAACAATTACTTTTAATAGAAAAATAACATTTATTTCTATTTGTTTTAGCAAAAGTCACTTTTAGCAATTTGAGTAAAAATTTTTCATTTTTTATTTTAGTTTGTTTAATTGACAATTAAGATTAAAAAAATTAACATGATCCATCATATTTCGCAAGTGCTAAAAAAGTCTAGATAAACAACAAGAAAAATATTTGAGACCCACAAAAACATCGACAATTGTACCCACAATGATGTGGTATCGTATGTGTCAAGTCTTGATTTGCTATACACCCAATAGCATGAAGTCCAACTCCCTTGCCACATCATTGTAGATGAAAGAGTGGATTTGTAGCATTGCTGGAATAATAAATTATTACGTGTAACTCTCATTTTTTTATTATATAAAAAAGGGATACTTACCAATCAATCTTATTTTACCTACAGGCCCTGTTTGATAAATTCATCACAAATTTATTCAAAAAAAAAAAACAAGAGAGACTGACAAATTTATCACTTGATAAATTTATCACTAAGACTTGATAGGTAATAAGTCACAAAAGTAAGACCTATTGGTAATTTATTCTAAAAAAAAAGTTCTCCAACCATCACTTTTAATAGAAAAATAATGTTTATTTGTATGTGTTTTTGCAAAACTCATTTCTTAACTATTTAAGTCAAAAAAAAAAAATTTATTTTTATTTTAATTTGTTTAATTGACAAATGAGATTAAAAAAAAAAAATTAACAGAATCTACCATATATTTGTCTTTTGTTAAAAAAAATATTTGTACTAAAAAAAATTGTTGTTGAAGTCCTTTTAGTTTAGAAGGATATAAAATATATATATATATATATATAATTTAAAACAAAAAAATAAAAGGACATTGCTATACAAATTTAAAAATTAGACTCAATTTTCAAGTCCAATGATGTGACAATCAATTAGGATATATAAAGTAACATTCTCTCTCACATTTTTTCAATCATCAACCAATCATATCACTTACACATCATTGAGTTTAGAAAATAGATCTACAAAAATATAAACTTCAAATAGCAATTAATAATTTGAACACGTATTTAACAGCATATTATGTTTAGACCAATAATATTATGATGCATCATTAGGGTATATGTGAATATTTATCTCATTCCAATTTTAGTAACATAATTTATAGAAGAATTTAAATTTAAAATTTTATTTTATAATTTAATAAATGATGCATAAATTAAAGAATAAATATTGTCTTATTTCAATTATGGTAATATAATTTATGGAATAATCTAAATTTAAAATTTTATTTTAAGAATATAAAATTAATTTATAAACCAATCAGATTGTGACACATATTAACAAAAATTAAAGAAATCAAAAAAATGAGGAAAAAAATTACAACTTTTATCCTTAATAAGATGATAACGTTTTACAATTATAATAGTATATGCATGTTGGAATTCAAATGCAACTATTTTTCAAAAAAATAATAAATAAATGCAACTACTCTTAACTTTTGTTCATGGGTTGTAAATAAATTACAAATAAAATAAAATGAAGGTGCTTTCCTCTCAACCAACACAACATTTTTAGGGAAATACTTATTGGCAAATACTAACAAGTGGTCTATGGGCATTGTGGGGCTGTATTTTCAGAGTACCAACACGTGGTAAGGTGACGCCGACGTGTCAGCCTAGGTTCCACGTGTCCTGGTAGTTGTGCTGAGGTGATCTCGGGTGTTGCCGAGGTTATCTCAGAGCTGCCGAGGTTCACTCCGAAGAAATCGGAGTCCGAAGAAAGCAGATAAAGGACAAGAGTCCTAGAATGAGGAAAGACTTCCGAATAGATAAGGATAAGAACTCCTGTAGAGTTTATCCCTAACTATGCGGAAGAATCCTAACTGAATGAGAGTCCATAGGAGTGAAACTTCTAATGGGATTAGGAGGGGTTCTACTATAAAAGAGAGGCGCCCCCGGCGGGTCTAAGGTACGCAATTTGAAGTCTTGAGCAGTTACTTAAGTACTTGATTTATCTTTGAGAGATATTGACTGGATCGTCGGAGTGCCCCCGGGTGGAAGAGCCACCGCCGGTGCCTTTTCTTTCTGTGCAGATTACAGGGTGCCATCTACTCTGCCTGTGTTCTACAGCTGGATAACTAAGGAGGGCAGTGTGATCGGAAAACCACTCACACAGGCATTATTTAATATTAGAAAATATGTAAAAAGTATTTTGAAAACATATAAAAATATTAAAAAGCTTATTAATTTCAATAAAAGTATATTATTCTGTTTGGTAGAGCTCTAGAATCGTAATTCTACCCCTTGCTTTGAGTGTCATGTTTGGTCAGGGCTTTCAAAAATTAATTCCATGCCCACTTTTCAAAACCATCTACTCGGTCATGCCCCCGGACGTTTGACCAGTTGACTGAAACAGTGTTCGGTTTTTTTTTTTTTTTGGCACTTGTTATTTTTATATTTTAAATAGAAAATATTTTCAAAATTTTTTAAAAATTTTTATGAGCTTTGAATAGAATTTTGGGTTGTGTGTTTGGTTATGAGTTGTAAGTTTTTGAATCAAATATCATATGTCACATCATTCATTTCATACTCAATTCAAAACTCTTTTCAGAACTTATTACCAAACAAATTTTCTACACTCAAATTATAATTCTAAAACTCACAAACTCAAAATACAACTTTATTATCAAATCATAATTCTAAAACTCTACCAAAAATACACATTTATGTTTTTTAAATTGTCTTTTACTTGTATCTTAAGGACACTTTTAACAAGATCCGTACTTATTTTAAGAAAATACTCTTAATCTCAAAAGTGATTGAGATGTGATGAATTCAAAAGTTTACTTTAATCTCAACCAAAATTAATAATAATAAATAAATAAATTTACACCCTACACTTCACTTTCATGATAAAATTCTAGTTAGGTTTTCATACTATCTAGAATTATTAAAAATAATATATCAAAATTAACACAAGTTAGTCAGCTAATATGGCACTTGAAACGTTTGATGAAAATATTAAGGCATTCGGTTCAAAAGTCCATTTTATAAAATTGTATGGTCATAGATCCAAGCGCCAAAATACTTTGTCCATAAGGATATGTGAAGACAAAAAGACTAAAATAGCCCTGTGTATATGTAAGGTATACACACATTTCCCAGCAAGTTGCCCCTATCTCTTTCTTCTCTCCCTCCCACACCGACGCCTTATCTTCTACCACAGTCACCTTGGCTTTTGCGACCACCTCCATCGCCGCTCCCTCTTTCTTTGTCTTCTTTTCACCCTTCGTCGCCATCGATTTTCACGAATCTTCCATCTGGTTGTAGAGCTGAGATCACCGTTGTGGTCTGGTGGCAAATAAAGTTCAACATTGTGTCGGCGTTGCTACTCTAGCAAAGCTCGATCTAGATCTGCAGTCGTGTATCCAAGATCTCAGATCTACCTCGAACATTTTTGTATATATATGTATAAATCTGTGTTCATACATATGTACAAATTTGTGTTAAAAGAAAATCGCCTCTGTTCTACTAAATTTGGAACCACTAGATCTGTGTTTTTTTTTTGATCTGGTTGTTATTTGAACCGAGGAAGTGAACTTCTTGTTGTTATTGTTTTTGTTGTTGTTAATGAGGATGATGAAGAAACAGATTGCTATAGATAAGATAGTATTTGCTTTGGATTGGTGTTGCAACAGATAAAAACATATAAAATTTGTTTTTATTTTTGTTTTTGTTGTTGTTGTTGATGATGAAGAAACAGATTGCTATAGGCAAGATAGGGTTTGCTTTGGCTTGGTATTGCAACAGATAGTGGTTTTGTTTGGCTCAATAGATAGGATTTTGTTTGGTTTCATATTTCAACAAATAGAAAAAAATATATAAAAAATTCAATAGATAAAAAATTTGAATATATAAAAAAAATTTGAACAGATAAGAATTTTAATAGATAAAAAATAATTTGAACAGATAGTTAACAAAAGTCAACAGATAAAAAAAGTCAAGAAATAAAATTGAAAACAAATGTCCCTCAGGACTTCTCACCAAACTATTTCACAAAAAGTGAATCTTTTACCAACAAAAAATATCCATTAGACCTATTGCCTTAAACAATTGCTAGAGAGAATTTTTTTTACCAATTTTCTCAAAATATTATTAGAAAATACATTTGAGATAAATATAGTAGTGTTATAAAGATGAAAAAAAAAAAAAAGATATAATTTTTGAGAAAATATCATTTCATTGCAAGGTAGAAAAAAAATATTTACATATCAGTAATAAATTTTTAGGATATTTAGTTTAACATCCTTTTCCAACTTTTGATAATGGAAGAGGTCCACAATTTTTATTTTGTACCTTAAGGTCCCTCGTCCATTTTTTATCGCTAACCTACTTAACTCTCTCTCTCTCTCTCATCGAGCTAAGGTTTATACAGAGAGATTTTTTTCTAGGGTTTGCTAAAATTCAGTATTTGAATCATATATGAACCCAAACAATAAGCAAGCTCAACAAGAATAGCGATTTTCTGGCGAACTATGACGTTGAAGCGACCCAACTTTCTCTATAAGATGCTCGGAAGATCTCTCTCTCTCTCTCTCTCTTTTTCTCTCTCCCATTTACCCTCGTTATTGTTGGAAAATGGCTTTGATGTTTTGGAGAAAAAAAAAACCTTACTTTTTGCTAACTTTGAGCATTAATTAAGGTGGGACCCAAGCATTCTTTTTAACATTACTAATTGGGTTCATGTTTAATGCCGTGTAGTGAATAAAATCGTGTATTTGGTTGCCCAAAACCATTTCTAGATGAATGAGAATTCGACGCGCATTTTCGGGTTCGTGGAAATGGCTTTAGGTGGGTTTCCTATACATTTGTGAAATGTACTTGTTTCACATTGGAAAGGTTTAAGGATCTGTATGGATATATATACTTTAGCTTGGGATACTTAGGATGGGCCATAAGGGGTACCCAAGTTTGTGAAAGGGTGAGGTTATAAGTAAAGGGGATTAGACCCATTGGACCCAAAACAAAAATCACGCGTCCACCGCCGTCCATCTAGTCGGTCAGACGGGTTGGGTTGGGCTGGGCTGGGCATGGATGCGTGGTGTGAGGTTAGATTGGGTTTTTCTGGCCTAATACTTATCTTTTTTTGGGTCAAAAACATTTGTAATTTATTTATTTATTTTTCATTTTGGTTTCAAAATTCAAAATAAATTGGTCCAGTCTTATTTTTTTTTCACCCAAACTGATCCCAAACAAGTTTACCCACCCAAATAGGTTCAAAATAGGTTCATACCTGTTGAATTCAAACCGAACAGATTTGTTGTCATGACCCAACCCCAGGGGCTTAGGCTGGAATCTTAACTTACTAATTAATTCTAATCATAACAAATTAAATGGCACAGGCGGAGGTAGAGTGGTGTAAAGAAAATAATGGAACATAAAATTAACTTCATTCTACTATTTTGATAAAAGAAAATACATCTATAGGGTTTTTATTATTTTATTATTCAGTGATCGGCCTTCAGTAAAAAAACAAAAGGAAGAAAAGGAAAGAAAAACAAAATAACGGATCAGTATCAAATTCTTGTATAGGTTCCACTACATGAGGTTACGGGTTTTCTTTACATCTCGTCACCTAAAAGGGTAACAGCTATAAGCACACAATAGAGTGAGAAATATTATGCCAAGAGCATAGAGAACACAAAATAACCATTGATAGTTAGTTAACCTAAAATATTTACATAACTTAATTTGAATAAACAAATTATTCAAAGTGGTAGAAACTGAAATACAGAAATTATGTAAATAAATAACCATAACCACAGTATAGAACAAAATAGAACAGAGGTCACAAGAGTGACAGTCAAACATAAGTCAATGGATTCATGACAAACAGAGGACCACAAAGTGGCCAAATAGAGGTCAATGGTTATTTAAGTCCCCCAAGGCATGGGACTCCCGTAGTGGTAAGTACAGAAAATAATTGTTTAGAAAATCATTGTCAAATAATTTCTAAAATTTAAACAAACATATTCATGGGTTTCAATTTAAACAAATGGAGTTCATAAAATAATTAACATAATTGAAATATAAATATAAGTTATAAAACATAACTTGTATAAAATAAATTATGGTAATTCAAAACATACGCAAAATATATTATGGTAACTCAAGGTATAATATTTCCTTCCTATTTATGCTGGCTTCTCGAGACTATTTTCTTCCTCATTTCTGTCTCTCTCTTCTCTCTTCTTTTTTTTTTTTTTCCTTTCGTTCCTTTACTCCTTTCACAGCCCCTCACTCTCTTATATACACAAGCCCCTGGGTGATGAATCACCCAGTCATGATGCCTCAAATTGGTGACTCACCCCCCTAAGAGCTAGATGGCACATGTGGTGCAACATCCTTCTCTCCAGAAATTTACAATCTACTTAATTAATTGCTCTTGGCCTTATCATTATTAGTATGCTTAGTATTATTATTACTATTTCCTACTATTATTATCATTATTATTCTTATTCTATATATTTATTTTATTATTATTGTTATTATTATTTATTTATTTAATAATATATTATCACATACAACCATAATTATATTTAGCTATAAATATTTATGTGGTATTTAATTAAACATTCAGGGTGTTACATTTCTCCCCTCCTAAATAAAAGTTTGTCCCTAAACTTAACGTACCTTAGTTTTCGAAAAAGTGTGGGTATTTTGCCCGCATTTGACTTTCAGTTTCCCAAGTTGCTTCTTCGATTCGATGATTTCTCCACAAGACTTTTACAAGAGGTATAGTCTTGTTCCGAAGAACTTGATCACGACGATCGAGAATCTGTACTGGTTGCTCTTCATAAGAGAGATCCTCTTGAACTTCCAAGTTCTTATAATCGACAATATGCTCTGGATCTCGAAGATACCGTCGAAGCATTAAAACATGAAACACATTGTGGACATTGGACAGTTCAGGTGGTAGTGTAAGGCAATATGTCACAGGACCAATCCTTTCCAATATCTCGAATGGCCCGATGTAACGTGGGTTTAACTTTCCTTGCTTTCCAAATCGAATAACCCCTCTTGTTGGTGAGATCTTTAGGAAAACATAATCTCCTACTTGGAATTCCAATTCCCGTCTTCGTGTATCTGCATAGTTTTTCTGGCGACTCTGAGTAGTGTGAATTCGCTGTTGGATGAGTTGGATTTTATCACTTGTGATTTGCACGATCTCGGGGCCTAACAGTTTCCTGTCTCCGATTTCTGTCCAACACAGCGGTGATCGACATCTCCTTCCATACAGTGCTTCGTACGGTACCATTCCAATGCTTGCTTGGTAGTTATTGTTATAAGTAAATTCCACCAAAGGTAGGTGCTCATCCCAGTTACCTTTGAGGTCTAATAAGCATACATGTAACATATCTTCCAAAGTTTGGATTGTTCTTTCGGATTGCCTATCAGTTTGTGGGTGATAAGCAGTACTAAGCTTCAATGTGGTTCCCAGGGCCTCTTGTAATTTTTTCCAAAAGTGAGACACGAAGCGGGGGTCTCAGTCAGACACGACTGAAACTAGGGTGCCATGCAAATGAATAATTTCCTTAAAGTATAAAGTGGCAAACTTATTAAGGGAGTACATGATTTTAATTGGCAAAAAATGCATTGACTTCGTCAATCGGTCTACTATAATCCATATTGCATCATTTTTTGAAACTGACTGTAGTAAGCCGACCACGAAATCCATAGCAATGTGCTCTCATTTTCATTCAGGAATAAGGAGTGGTTGTAGCATTTTCGCAGGTTTCTAATGTTCTACTTTAACACGCTGACAATGCAGGCATTTGGAGACATGGTTTGCTATGTCTCTTTTCATTCTTGTCTACCAACAGTGTTCTTTCAGATCATGGTACATCTTTGTATTACTAGGGTGGACTGCAAACCTCGAGCTATGAGCTTCTACCAATATCTTCCTCTTTTTGACTTCCGGAATGTCGGGTACGCAGATTCAATTATGAAATTTTAGCATCCCACTGCTTATAGTGAAGTCAGGATCAGGCGTACTCCTTTGCTCCTCGTACTTTTTCTTTAACAGTTTATCTTCATATTGGCATGCTTTAATTTCTTCAATCAAAGTGGATTCCACGGTTATATTGGCAAGCAATCCCTTGATCTGGAGGGGAACGAGAGTGCATGCCAAACTTCTGGTCGTCTTTCGGCTCAATGCGTCTGCCACCATGTTAGCTTTGCCTGGATAGTGATGGATCTCTACATTGTAATCTTTCATAAATTCTAGCCACCGCTGTTGCCTCATATTTAATTCCTTCTGTGTAAATAGATATTTCAGACTCTTGTAATCAGTGTAAATCTCGCAGGTTGCACCGTAGAGATAATGACCCAAGATCTTGAGGGCAAAGATCACCGCATCCAATTTTAGATCATGGGTTGGGTAGTTTCTCTCATAGTCTTTAGTTGTCGTGAGGCATAAGCAATGACTTTTCCGTTTTGCATAAGAACATAACCCAAACCATTATATGAGGTATCACTATAAATTATGAACCCATCTGTTCCTGCGGGGAGTGCTAGTATAGGAGCTGACACAATTTTGCTTTTTAACTCTTGGAAGTAACACTCCTGTTTGTCAGTCCATTCAAAGGGTATGTTCTTCTAAGTTAGTTGGGTCAAGTGTGATGCTATTTTTGAAAAATCTTATACGAAGCATCGATAATAGCCAGCTAGACCCAAGGAACTTCGAATTTCTGACACATTAGTAGGTTGTGGCCAATCCATGATTTGCTGCAACTTTTTGGGGGTCAACCGAGATGCCATCTTTGTTAATGATGTGATCGAGGAAGTGTACACTAGTGATCCAGAATTCGTATTTCTTCAATTTGGCATATAGTTTGTGATCACGTAATGCTTGTAAGACTGTTCGCAAGTGTCGCTCATGGTCCTCCGATGACTTGGAGTAAATGAGAATGTCGTCAAGAAAGACGATGACGAAAGTGTAACGCCCCAACTTCTGGGTCGTTAATAAATCAAATCAACCTCAAATTTATAATTGTAGATAACTCATAATCTCAAATATACAAATCGTCTCCATAAATAATTAACTCAAATGTCTCCAAAACATAAATTATACAAATCTTCAAAAATAATATATAGTTGTGGACTAAAAAATCTCCAACTCAAATAATCTCTTTAGATGCTTCAACTCCAATTGCTACTAAATTTGCTTCACACCTGAAAAATAAATTAATTCGGGAAGTATACAATACAACAGGAATAACAAGGCTCGGATAGAAAATAAATCAACAGAGATCCAACAATTACACAACTGATTAGATTCGACAATCAAGTAATTTACCAAATTGCACAAACAAGTCAACTCGACATATGATAATTTATCCAGAACCAAATACCCGGTCCTACTCGGTACATGACCAGTGACCGGCCTCACCCAACTCACCCAAGCACAACCGCTTATCCGGGCTATTGGTCCAAGCTATTGGCAAGGTCTACTTGATCCATGTACGGAGCATTTCCACGTCATTTAGCTAGACAAATCAACACTGACTACACAAAACAACTTCATAGAATTTATCAAATGACCAGAGTACTCAAACGTATCAATAAGAATGATTTCACAGAATTTAACATATGACCATGATAATCAAGAGGAGTACAAATGTGAAATAATTAAGATAATAACTCTTTGCAAAGAGATTTAAAGGAAGCATATTGTATACCACCCGAATTACCTCAAATCAATCTTCTCCGTCGCCAATACTCAAATCTCGATATTTCTCCATGGATTTCCAAATTCTAAGCCATAAGGTATGTAAGGGTTCACAAAATCTATAACTCTCTTCCTTTATGAAAATGCTTACTCTCACTTTAAACATTCTTAATCTAAACTCTAAATCTATATAACAAATGAAGAGAGATATGGGAAGAATCATAGAAAGAAGTTAAGAGGTGAGCTCAATTTATAGACTAGGATACTTGGGATAAAAGAAAAGAAAGACTTGGGGCCAAAGAAAGGAACTTTACTTGGTGGGCAAGAAAGGGATTTACTTGGAGAACAAGAAAAGAAACTTCCTTGGAGACAAAGTAACTTGGAGAGAAAGGAAGATTAAAGAAATTAAAAATAAAAGATTACTTGGTAAGCAAGGAAATGATGAAAAAATAATAAAATAAAATTTACTTGGTGCCCAAGAATAATGAAAAAATATTAGAAAACAAAGGAGATGAATAATAATGAGATGGAGAGAAAAAGAGATAAATAAATAGAGAAAAATAAGTTAGACTCTCATCTAAGAATCTCACCACCAAACTACCACCAATACCTCTCACTAAAATATTAATACCTCAAAAATACGGGGTTTCACATAAGATAGGGTTTGAACACTCGGTTCATGAGATCCATGAAAGCTGCTGGGGCATTTGTGATGCCAAATGGCATGACGAGAAACTTGTAGTGCCTGTAACGGGTTCTGAAGGTAATCTTTTCGATGCTTTCCGTTTTGACTTTTAGTTGATAGTAGGCAGAACGCAAGTCAATTTTCGAGAATACTTGGGCGCCTTGAAGTTGATTGAACAAGTCATCGATTCATGGTAGAGGGTACCGATTCTTGATGGTGACTTTGTTCAGCTCCCGGTAGTCAATACATAACTCATCGTGCCATCCTTTTTCATTACGAATAGTACTGGAGCCCTCCAAGGTAAGGTACTAGATCAAATGAAACCTTTGTCTAGGAGTTCCTGAAGTTGAGTCTTCAGTTCTTTCAATTCCGTCATTGACATATGGTAAGGGGCTTTTGGTACTGGTTGGGTACCAGGTTGAGTTTCAATGGTGAATTCAATTTCCCAGTCAACTGGGGTACCAGGTAAATCTTCAGGAAAAACATCCAGGAATTCTCGAACCACGGGGATGGTATCAACGGTGGGGGCCTTTTTTTGTGTATCGATTACATAACAAATATAATTACAACAACCCTTTCTTAGAAGTCGTTGGGCTGTCATGGAGGATATAAAATAGGGAGGGTTGGAAACTCTAGTCCCATCAAAGACAAGCTCGAGTTGGTTTGGTAGCTGGAGGGAGACCTTTTTGGCTTTGCAATCAATCGAGGCATGGTTGGCAGCTAGCCAATCCATCCCTAAGATCACATCAAAGTTTCCAATACGGAGAGGAATCAAGTCTACGTATAAGTTTTGCCTTTTAAGGATATAATACATGATTTGTATATATCAGTACTACATGCAGAATTACTAGAAGGAAAAGATATAGACAATATATATCCTAAGGGTTCAGGTGTTTATGCTAACTTGGAAACAAAGTGTGGTGTAACAAAAGAATGAGTTGAACCAGAGTAAAAAAGAACATGAGCTAAATGATCACACACAGAAAGTGTACCTGACACAACATTTTCGGTACCTTCCGATTTTCTAGGTACCAAGGCAAAAGCCCTTCCTTGGTGTTTTGGGTCTTTCCCCCATTCTCCAGGCCCTGCGAGTTTTCTGGTTAGGCCAGAGGGGCTGGCTCTAGAATTAATGAGCTTTGGACAATCCCTCAGCAAGTGGCCAACTTGACCGCATTTAAAGCATGCTCCCCGTGTCTCATGGCATTGTCCCCAATGAATTTTCTCACCAGTACGACAAGTTGGAATAATGCCACCTCGAGAATTAGTAGGACCTTGATTTCCTGAACTGATAGTGCTCGTATTTACCCTCTTGGGAGGCGCAACACTGGATCTTCTGTTGTCTCTTTCCCATAATCGCTTCTTTTGGTTTGGTTCCTTGGAACGGGAGGCTTTAATTCATTTTTCCACAATGTAAGCTCGGTCTACCACTTCTGCATAGTTTGATAGTTTCAAAACTTCAAGCCTATCTTTGATTTCAACATCCAATCCTGCTTCAAATTTCCTTACCTTTCAAGCTTCGGTGGGGATGACATATGTCGCAAATCAGGCGAGTTGTGTGAACTTGCTCTCGTATTTAGCCATCGTCATGGTTCCTTGTTTTAGGTGTATGAATTTTGATGCCTTTTGTTCCCACAATGAGTCTGTAAAGTATTTTTCATAAAAGAAATTCTTTTCTATAATATTTAGATAGGCAGATCAAACAACCACGGGAAGTAGTGTTGCATAAAAAGCTTAAATTCCCACCCTAACTGTACCACACCAAAACACATCCACGCTGCCTGGACTGTGTAAATGGGGACGAACTGTATGTATCCCCAGAACGCTCGATCAACAATCCATCCAGGTGTCTCGATGTATGATAGGTCATTGCTAAAGTCAACATTTTGAATATCAATAATTTCCAACGGGTTAGGGACATTGGTGAAGATGTAGTCCTTGGGCTACACAGTCTCCCTTCTTGCAACAAAATCTTGGGACAAAGAGCCAATGATGTAGTGTGAGTGGTCATATCCTGGGGCAAGTCCGAGGACACGGGTCGGTCCAAGATATCGTCCGCTCGTGTAGGCACGACTCTGCCTCCATAATTAGTATGGTACGTCAGTAGCATCGGTCTGTATGTATATTGGCCGACCTATTAATTGGGCAAGGCCTAGATGCAGTCTCCTAACTATGTCCTCCGAGTCTCCTCATCCTTCAGGTGAGGCGGGGGCGGGGTGCTCTGCTAAAATATCCTCCAAATTGATAGCCCCAAATTCCTCCCAAAATGTCTCATTAAGGTTAAACTCGGACATTCCTACCTCACCAGAATAAACGTGAGATTTTACAGAAAATGACTAACGTCGCAGGTAAATATTTATTTCTTAGTTTATTAGTTATTTATGTTGTTTATTATGATATTTTTTTTTTTTTTTTACCGTTGCTCTGATACCACCTTTGTCACGACCTAACCCCAAGGGCTTAGGGTTGGAATCGTAACTTACTAATTATTCTAATCTTAACAAATTAAACGGCGCAGGCGCAGGCAGAGTGGTGGAAAGAAAATAATAGAACGGAAAATTAACTTCATTCTACTATTTTGATAAAAGAAAATACATCTATAGGGTTTTGTGGACACCCCATTTTTGACCGCCCGCAAGGCTTGAGCGCTTTACCCGATACACTCGATGATAAAAGTGGTGTTGTGCGTGGTTTGAGGTCTTAACGAAGGGGCCATGTTTAAGCTCTAAAACAATACCAAATCTCCCATATTCCCACTGATTATACCCAAGAAATCCATTTTTACACATTATGCCACCCTATGCTGAGTCTGAAGTAGAAAAACAGAGGAACACATTAAGGCCCGGTCGTGCCTCATTGAGGGCCGGCCGTGGCTATTGAAGGCCGGCCTTGCCTTAGTGGCGAGAAACACTGTTCTGGGCAGAAGCCAGCCAGCTGTTCATTTTTGAAGATATTTATGACCCCTCTTGCTCAAATTCTATAAAAACGACCATATATCTCTGTTTTGAAGGTTGAAGAATTTCTAAAAAACCTCTGCACCTTCTTGAGAGCTCCTTTTTCTCTTTCCTCTTGTGCAAGCAACCCTTTGAACAAGCCTACCACCTTGAATCTATATCCATACACCAAATACACCTTCACACCTTAGCCTAGGAACCTTGGTTGAGTCTTGAACACCATAATTCAAGCTTGAGAGTGTGTTAAGACTTAGTTTGATTCATAAACAAAAGCTCACTTCTTTGAGAGGTATAAGCTTGTCATTCTCTCTTTTACGTTTTTGTTCTATCTATTGCTATCTAGTTCTTGTAGTTTTGTATTGTTTTGATTCTCTGCCAAGTGTTTAAGTTTGGGTTTGGAGAGCTACCAAAAGGGTAGAGAGAGTTTATACTCTTTCTTACATCTTTACTTATAGCTTAAATCCTTACTTTTACACTCTTTTTCTTTTCTTTCTAAATTGATTTTCAGAGTTAAACGAGGCTAAAAATCATACTTTGAAGTCTCAAAAGTGGAGGGGTTAGCCACCCCTCATTGTTCTTGTTTACTAGCTTTGTTTTCTCTCTTTATTGTTTAGCTTTTTAGGCTCTTTTCATGCACTTTGAGCTACTGTTTTTCATCTCTTGGGGGCTATTTTAGGGTTGTTCTAAGTTGTTTAAATAGTTCATGTCTTGATTAGCTTGATTGTTGTCACATAAGTTTGCACACATAGCTTGTTATATATTGTTATAAGCTTTTCCTTGTCTAATTTCTGTGTTTAAGAACCTTAGTTTAATAATCAACTTGCCATTCATTTCTTTTATTTGAGAATTATTTCAAACGATTGACGGTTGTTCAACAAAACGTAAACTAGCGATTTATGCTTAATGGCTTAATCTCTACGGAGGTTCATTGCCAACGGCGTAGTCTTTTTTTCATGTTGAGAATCACCTCCTGCTTGACATATTTCTCACTTAGTGGACATAATCTCTAGTGGACGTAACAATCACCTTGGACTTGATGGATTAAAGGATGGCAAAGACTAATGAATTTGGCTTAAAATGAACCAACTCACATAAAGAAAATGAGTTATATTGCTTGGGGTTCGGCCGGACGTTTTGCCAAGTCCATTGTGTCAAGGGTTGTCTTACATCAATTCATGATGTTTTGATGAACCTTGAAGCGTCTCTACCTCCTTCTTTGAGTTCACTCTATGATAGGAGGGAGGGGTGGTAATAGTTCCTTTCATTTATTGATTTTTGTCCAAATTGTATCTAAAATCACAAACCAATCAACTTGCTCATTGATGATTTTGGAAACAAGTCCAACCTTCTCTCGAGGCTTTCCCATGATAAAGAAGTATGAAAGGGACAAACAGAGTTCATAACAGCTCTGTTTGCATTGTTTTCACTTCAGAGCACAAAACAGAATTTTGTATGAAATTGAGGCACGACTGGCCTTCTTTAGGCTCGGCCGGGCTTCATTGAGGGTGTAACAAGCCCGCGGGGGACCTCGCTACAGCTCGGACTCGATTTGTGTCACGGTTCTTAATCTTGAACCAAAGAGTCCAAATCCGGCAAATCGTTTTGGAAAATAGATTTTTTTGAAAGAAGTGCCAAACATGGACTGCTTTGCCAGATACAGAGTCGCCACCTAAATATTTTATTTTTGGGAAATTTAGGAAACCCTGACTCGGTGCCAAAGGCCACGTGTCCGTCATCACCAAAGTTGCCTCGGCTCGGGAACTTGGGTACGATTGGGGAAGGTCACTTCGTGAGCACCCCCGCTCGCCCGGTCAAAGACCGGCCTCTACTAACCATGATATCTTATTTTGAAAACATTGTGAGTTCTTATTCCGATTATTAGCCTAGGTTACTATGTGATGCTCGCAGCAAATAAGTATAGACTGGGCCGCCTGAATTGGAACAAGACATTTCATGTTTGTTTGTTTGAAAATGGTTTGATGGTGCTACCCGCAGGTAGGCTAAGACGCGGATTTGCCACCCTCTGGTGGGCTTAGGAAAACGTGATTTTGCCACTATCTAGTGGGTTTAAAACAAACATTTGATGAATTGTCCCAATTCAAGTAACCCAACCTCCACCCACAGGCATTCAAGGCAGTTATATCACATAAGCACATAGCCTCATGGCAAGCATGCTATTCATGGCAGCACTCACACGCGTGCAAGGATGCTAAAGCATAAAACTCACCAAGTACTCCGAGCCAAGAACAGAAAACCGATTAGAAATCATGCATGATCCTAATTATACAGAAATGCCTTATGCAACACATGCAAAAATGCAAACTATAGCAGGCTCGGCTATTCTAAACATGGTATGTGGAATGCTACAACTAACACGTATTCAATTTGGAATTGAAATACAAATGCAGTTTGTATGATGCGCCGAGCCCGGTGCGTGCAAAACAGATGAATGATGCAAACATGCTGTCATACTGTATGCTAATTGAAATATGCCCTAATCTAACCATCATAAGCGGGTAAATAAAAGGGAAGAAAGACGTGGGGTTGGAAGACATACATCACACTCACGCACACTTATTACAATTTTGCCCTCGCGCAGAGGGTCCGAATAAATATACAGTCCGAATAATATACAGTCCGAAATATACAGTCCGAATAATATACAAATTCCTAATTAATTAACGAATTAACTAAGAAAAGCTGTAAACTGGCGTGCAAGCCAGGGACTGCCTTGACTTCGCTCCGGATAATGAAATAATGCATGTTTGGGCTGCTTTGCGCGGAAATCCACTGGGATGCTCCAATTAGCCTCTGTTTGCAATGTTTCTCGAAATGCGTGCCAGACTCCGAAAAGTTACTGATTCTTCATTTTGCTGCAACAGAGAGCAGGAAAGGGGCATAGCAATGTATTTCACAAATATATGCATGCCTCGATCCTCGTGCCACCAATCACGCATCTCGATGCATGATGGCTGAGGAATCAGATTGCACAACTCAATATAGATGAATGCATATGAATGCTACAACAAAACCTAACTCCATCATGGGTAATCCGGAGTGTCGGTGACTTGGGAATTGAGACCCGTTCCGTCACTCGGAGTACGAAACGCGCCTCGTTTCCCGTGCCCGGGCTAACTCCTATCCCGAACACGATGCAATATGCATGATATGCATGAATGCAACTAAAATACAATCCTAGCATGCACAATGCTATGAAAATGAGATGCTTCGAAATGCGTGCACGCGGGCACGCAAACCGAGGCGATGGCCCTAAGGCATGAAATGGTATACGCAATGCAAATGGACTTACACCAACACGAGTGGACCTCAGCCACACTCACATAAGAGGCCGATAGATGAAAATGAGATGCCTCGAAATGCGTACACACGGGCACGCAAACCGAGGCAATGGCATACGCAATGCAATAAGACTAAAATGGCATAAACAATGAAATATGGGCTTACACTAACATGAGAGGACCTCAGCCACACTCATATAAGAGGCCAATAGATGAAAATGAAGCGCCTCGAAATGCGTGCACACGGGCGCGCAAACCGAGGCGATGGCCCTAAGGCATGAAATGGCATGGAGATGATATGCAAACATGCAAATGAATTTTGGCACTGAAATGTGGGGGAAAACAGCCCCGAAATGAGGCGAAAGTACACCCGATGCATGAAATGATGCCGAAATGCGATATTAGGCGCCCGAAATGGCCTATAGCTCTGCAATGCATGCACAATATGGACATAGAATGAAAATACAGTAGCAAGACAGCCCCAAGAAAAGCATTTTTCAGTCATAAAAAGGGCTAAACAGCAAGCACACATAGGATTAGACAAGTATGCAAAAATGGCTCCGCAAGAGGGGTATTGAAGCAAGTGATACATGCGATGCCCAAATGGAAAAGTACCCTTCTACAACACTGATGAGGGACTAAAAATATGAACATTTAAAGTTTATGACAACCCTAAAATCAGTATGAAAACTTGCTAAAAATGTCATGCAAGAATGAAGCCAACAAAGGCTAGAACATGAGGTATGCCGTACATTCATCAAACAGCCTTGGACCCTTAACAAAACATGACAAGAAGGCCAAAATATGGATATTTTTAGTACTGATCATGGCCGAAAACAGAAGCTAGATAAGCCTAAAAAAGCATGCAAAAATGGGGGCCAAAGAGGGATATAAAGACAAGCACAATATGGAGACCCCCAACAAGGTTGATCCCTTCTACAATGTTGTAGAGGGACACAAAATAAGCTCTCTAACAGTTCATGACATGCTCCAAAACAGACTACATGTAGGTCAAACAAATCATGCAAATTTACGGTAAATTGGAGGAATTGTGAAGAAAGTTCATGATAGAGAGGCCAAACAGGGTTGAGCCCTTCTTCAATGTTGAATAGGGGCTCAAAATAGGCCCACTCACAGTTTACATTATGCTCGAAAACAGATCAATCATAGGCTAGAAAAAGCATGCAAAATATTGACATACAAGATGATATTGAAGCAAGTGCACCATAGAGGGCTCAAACAGGGTTGAGCCCTTGAACAAACATGAAGAATAGCTCAAAATAGACCTAGTTTCAGTTAAGGTCGGAGCCCAAAACAGTAAGCAAGTAGGCTTAAGAAATGAAGCAAGAAAATGCTACAAAAGAGGGGAAATCTACTTACTCTTGAAGACCAATACTTTTGTTGCTTCTTGGACCAGATTTGATGACTCTAAGCTGCTGGAATCCCTTCCTTTTCTGCTGGAATGGAGTGGTGAGGGTAGAGCTTGAAGATGATGAAGAAATGGCACCAAAACTTGAAGGAAATGAAGTTGTATGTATGTATATGCTCCAACCAATGCTTGTAATCTCTTCTCTTGAGTTGGGAGGACACCAATGTAGACAAGAGAGGGAGAGAGGAATCCTTGCAAAAGTGGAGGGAAATGAGCCTTTCTTTTTCTCCAAATGGGTCCCCCGGATAGAGATATTTTTGGGGGAAAACCAAAGCACAGCTGGAATGCACAGCATGGGGATCAGGGCCGGCCAGCTTTTTGGGCTGCAGGTGGCCAGCCGGCCACCCCCTATGGCCGGCCGGCTACTCCCTATGGCCGGCCGGCTAGGGTCAAAAGGTTCAAGCCATAAAAGAGGCCGCCCATGTAGCCCTTGAAGTTAGCTTTCCAATGCCGCGAACCTTGCATTAAAATTCCTCCTGTAGAAAAAGTTATGCCAGTTTCCGTAAAGCCGCGCAGATTCAGTCCAACCGGACTTCAACCAACCATATCTCCTCCCCCCGGATTTGGACTTTGGAGATTCTTGAGTGCAAAATGAAGCCCCGGCAGTAAGCTTTCCAATGGTGGTGGCCTCATATTTTAATTCCTCTTGTGCAAAGAGTTACGCCCATTTCGGTGAAGCCGCGCAGACTTTTCTCCTTCCCGGATTCATGCTGAACCACTTTTGACCAAACAAAAAGTTGGTTGTCAGAACAATTGCTGGCCTCCCACCCTTCTACGACCTTCTTGGTGATGAAACAGAGGTCCCTGCCAAAAATGAGCGTAAACCGATGCAAAATGAAGGTTCGGGGGCCAAAACACGTAGTTCGAGGCCCCGAAAATAGGCTGTTAAGCACCGGGAGTGGTGTTCGACCACGAAGTCGGTCCCTCGGACCCCAGTGTCCCTCAAAAGGGAGTAAATAAGATGCATGCCAAAAACCGGAGGAATCGGAGATGGTTAGGCGGTCCCGAACCGAGGCACACGGCCTGACGGCTCCGAAAACCGGGAACCGGGCTCCGAAATGGGCAAAATGGCCTACGGCCACTGAGAGATGGTCTACGGGACCTCTCCCTCCCCTCAGGAACAAAAACAGAGAAAACCGAGCCTGGTTCGTGAACCGAGGCAAAGTACAGAAAAGGGTTCAGAAGTCCGGAGGCAGGGCTCACGGCCGAGACTCTGAGACTCCTGAACGAGCACAATATGCAACATCACCGAGCGCTCAATTGGTGACGTCTGAGTCTTAAGGTCGGTCAAAAATGGGGTGTCTACAGAGGGCTGGTCGGTCATCAATGTTTGGTCAATAGTGTATTTTGCAGAAAACAGAGGGCAGTGGCTGAAGGTGAAACAAAGCAAGTCTAGGTAGACAGAGCTGTTCTTGGACACTATGTATGCAACCCTTGCACATCTTTGTTTACATCATTATTCAGTGTGTTTGGTTTGAGTTTTCTAGATTAAGTTTTTTGAAAACTGATTTTTTTTGTTTTTCGTGTTTTTTTGTTTTTAGTGAATATTTTTAAAATTTTAAACATTTTAAAAACTTTTTTAGATGTACCTTACTTAGATGTATCTAAAAAGTAAAAAATTTGTGAAAAAATATTTTAAAAAATTAACAAATATATAAAAATACGAAAAAAATACTAAATTTTCATTTTTTTTTTTTGTATTTTTGATATTTATTGAATTTTTAAAAGATTATTTCACAAAAATTATACTTTCTATGTATATTTATGTTAAGTGTGTCTAAAAATTAAAAAAAATTACTTAAAATATTTAAAAAATTCAGTAAAAACAAAAAAATACGGAAAATAAGAAAGTATAATTTTTTGAAAACTGTTTTCAGAAAAACAAAACCAAACAAGCTGATTAGCATTGTAATTAATTTATTATTGTTGTTACAATTAGTCTTGTTAATTATTAGTGTCGTAATTATCATTATTGTTTATTTGTAATTGTTATTCGCTAATTAACTTAGATAGTTAGTTTACTTCCCAAGATTATCCTTGTTGTAATAGAGTAGTTAGCTAGTTAATTCTTTGTTTATTTATTTATTCGGTTTTGTAATAATTAGTTTAATTTAGACTTTCGGACTTTGATTCACACCCTCTTGCACGAGGGTTATTATGTAATAAGTTGTATGTCTTCCTACCCCACGTCTATCTTCTTTTTACTTACTTGCTTACGATGGTTAGAATAAAACATCATTTTTCAAATTAGCATTCTTATGCTTTGCATCCATTGTCTTGCACGCATCCAAGGCTCGGCTTATCATGGTAACCCAATATCAAATGTTCAAATTCATTACTTGAATATGTGCTCTATCGCATGTCTTGAATGGAATCATATGTCATGCTCATAGCCGAGCCTATAAAATACATAATGTGTGTGTTGCATTAGTCATATTGCATTAATTGGAAGCATGCATATTTTTTTTAAAATTATTTTGCTTTGTTTTGGCTCGGAGTACTAGGTGAGTAATTTTATGTTTTAGCTTTTTGCATCGAATGTTTGTGTACCACATCAAAGCATACTTCCATGAGATTAAGTGCTTAATTGATATAATTGTTTGAATGCCTGTGGATGAAGGCTGGTTGCTTGAATTGAGATAGTTTGATTAAAGTCCATTTTAAGCCCACTTCTTCAAGTGGCAAATTCACAAAACAATTTTAAATAAAACATGAAATCAAATGTTCTAATTTTTGCAAATTAGCCTACATTTATGTGTGCGTCACATAGTAAAAATAGCTAATAATTGGAACAAGAGAATATAATGTAAATAAAAATCACATCATGGTTAGTAGAGGCCGATCTTTGATTGGGCGAGTGGGGTGCTGTAGACGCGCCCTTGGGCTTCACTCTACAGTTCGGACTCCCTTTTGTTGTCACGGTTCTTAATCTTGAACCAAAGAGTCCAAATCCGGCAAATCGTTTTGGAAAACAGATTTTTGAAAAGAAGTGCCAAACATGGACTGCTTTGCCAGATACAAAGTCGCCACCTAAATATTTTTTAATGGGGAAATTTAGGAAACCCTGACTCGGTGCCAAAGGCCACGTGTCCGTCATCACCAAAGTTGCCTCGGCTCGGGAGCTTGGGTACGATTGGGGAAGGTCAGCTATGAGCACCCCCTTTCGCCCGGTCCGAAGACCGGCCTCTACTAACCGTGATATTCGTTTTTGAAAACGTTATGTGTTCTTATTCCAGTTATTAGCCTAGAGTTACTATGTTATGCGCACAGCAAACAAGTATAGACTAGATCGCCTAATTTGGAACAACATTGCATATCCGTTCGTTTTAGAAAATGCTTTGGGATTTGCTACTCGCAAGTAGGCTAAAAAGACGGATTTCAATGAGTTTTTCCAACTCAGGCAATCCAACCTTCACCCACAGGCATTCGGGCAGTTTAACACATAAGCATCTAGCTACATGGTAAGCATGCTGTTATGATAGCATTCACACACATGCGATATGCTAAAGCAGGAAAACACTTACATCGTACTCCGTGCCAAAACAATAAACTAGTTAGCAAACATGCATGGTCCTAGTTCATGTCAAATTGACTAATGCAACACATGCAGGGTGCAATTAGGATAGGCTCGGCTAACCTAAGGATGTCATGTGAAATGCAATCAATTGATGCACGTATTCAATTTGGAATTTGAAGTACAAATGTAGTTAGCATGATGCGCCGAGCCCGGTGCATGCAAGACAAGTGTATGGAGGCACGCATGCATAGCATAAGGCATGCTAAAATAGACATGTCCTAATCTACTATCATAAGCAGGTAAATAAAAGGGAAGAAAGAAGTGGGGATTGGAAGACATGCACACACACGCACCTACACTTATTACAAATTTGCCCTCGCCCGGAGGGACCGAAAGAATAATACAAATTAATTAACCTACGAGCTAATTAAATATTACAGATTTCCTAATTAGTTAACAAACTAACTAAGCTAGGAAAAATAGTAAAGTCCTCGGGAAGCGGGTCCGATGCAATGCATGTTCGGTCTTGCTCGGAATTGCGCTGCCATGCATAGACTACCTCTGTTTTCCCTGCTCTGCTCCTCTGAGGACTGCCAAAGTCTCTGAATTGCTTCCCTGGACACTGGGGAATACCACCGGCTGAGTAGAATTACCACCGGCTGCTAGATATGGAAATCGGCACAAGATGCATCCATCGGCTACCAATGGATGGCCGGTCGGCACTATATTATGCCGGTCGGCCAAAACTGCCTGCAGAACCTGCAACTGACAGCAGCAGAGGACAGAACTTGCATGACAATGCAACTCAAACCATGTATGCCCTAACCATACCCCTTATCATGTGTAGAACTCAAAGGGACATGGTCTTTGGTTTTCGAACCACCAATCAAGCATTTCGATGCATGATGGCCCAAAAACCAAGTGTGCACATTTCAATTTCAAATGAATGCAATGCACACAATCACATAAAAAAAAGGGCCAACCTCTATCACACTCACTTCAAGAGGCCAAGCATGCACATTGATGCAATGCAATCCTAGGCACATTGACTAGTATGCAACCAGGGCCATGCAAATAAGCATACAAGCTAACAAGCATACAAGACATGAAGCATCAATGTTAACCAACAAGCATACAAGATGTAATATGGATGTTCAAGCATGCAAACAAGCATGTGACTTCATTCAATCATGCAAATTCCAACATGCAACAACTTACCAATATGCTACAACACACAAGAAGCATATGCAACCAATGAAGGGATGGACTTAAACATGAATTAGGCAGCTCTAATTAGGCCCAAAGCAGTGGCCAAAATGCTGAAATATGAGGGCTAAACACACATACACACATGCACATGTTAAGACGCAAATCTAAGCATTAAGCAAGTAACTCTCACGCACACTTGAAAGGAGTATAACATGGACACTAGGCATGCAACATAAGCTTCTGAAAATCATGCTATAAGAGGTGCCAAGCCAACTCAAACAAGACAAACATTAGCATGGAAATAGTCCAAGTACTTGAAGCAAGTCAAAGAGGCTTAAACCATGGCTAAGCCAACCAAGCCCCGTAAGGCCAAGAAGGCTTAAAATAGGTTCAAGGCAGTCCTTGACCATGCAAAAGGGACCCTTAGATGGCATCTAAGTGGCTCGAATTTAAAAGCATGCACAATGGCCAAAACATGGAGCATACAACACAAGCCTTCAAAGCATTAAAGAGGTGTTTAAGGCAAGCATACAAGCATGTTAGAGGGACTGAAATAGCATGAAAAATGATCCCAACCCACTAAATCCATGCAAGAATGGCATGCTACACACTTACATACTTAAGGCCAACAAGCCAAAATACAAAGGGGCCACATAATGCATGTCAAGATCGACCCAAACAACTATGGACAAACCTTGAACATGGCAAAATAAGCACAAAAGCTTCACAAGACCAAGCCTAAAACATGCTAGAATAAGGGCTTACAACCTAAGGCATATTAAGGCATAAACATGGCATTACAAGGTAGGTATGCTAAGCATGCATGGTGTACCAAAACCAACACACAATAATGTTATATCATGGCAATATAAGCCTGAAATACAGCCATGGCATGATCAACAAACACTTAAGCATGATGCTCCCTCAAGAGGCCAAAATTGGTCCTTTTCAAGGACAACAAGGAGAGGGGGTGGCCCTCTCCTTCTTGAGACTTCAAGGCACCATCCTCACCACTGAAATCCCTCAAGATTTCAGTGGTGAGGAGGCCCAAGCACCAAATTCTCGGAGCTCACCAAAAATGGCACAAAATGAGGCCTCTTAAGGCTTAGGAGGGGTCTAACACCTCCAAACCACAAAACACTCTAAACAAACAATTTAGAGGGCCCAAAAACAGAACCTTTTTGTATTATACACTAAGCACAAAAACAGTTCTAAGATAGGCTAACAAGCTATGCAAAAATGGGGATAAAAGGGACTAGTGTCTCACCCTTGTAGACCTCTTCACAAAAGATGATCTTGTTGCCTCCTTCAGCTTCAATCCAGCCAAGAACAGCAAGAACAAGCCTCAGGTCCCTCAAGAACCAAGAGAAGGTGAAAGACTATGTGTTTGTGTGCAATAGTAAAGACAACTACACCTAGAACACACACAAGGGAGATATAGAGATAGGTTATGTATGGAACTTAAACCCTAAAACTAGAGCTTCTCCCACACCTTTCTAACCAAAAATTTCTCTAACCCTAAAGCCAAGAGAAGAGCCCTCCTCTTATAGGCAAACAATCTTGTAAAGCTTGTTCAATAAGCTTACAAGAGGAGCATCTCTCCATACACGTGTATGGAGGGGAACAAAATGCCACACAGCTGTCCTAAAATATCTGCAAAAGCAGATGAACAGTAGTCGGCTGCTCAAAATTGCCATTTTGACAAAATTGATGGCCGGTCGGCCAAACAGAGTGCCGGTCGGCCAAATATATGGCCGATGGGCACAAACAGCAGCCGGTGGCCTCAAGCCACGGCCGGTGATGTGTGGGGAGACCTCACAAGGCATCCCCTGCCCTTCCAAGGAAAAACACAAGTGTTTGGTGCAAAACCAGACACAAAACGGTCGAGTTCGGAGATCCTGAGGCAAGGCACGTAGCCGAGACCTCCGGGAACTCCAAACGAACACAAACATGGATAATCATCGGGTGTTCAAACGGTGACGTCCAAGTCTTGAGGACGGTCAAAAATGGGGTGTCTACAGGTGCTCAATTCATGACATTCTCCTCTCATACTTAAGTTCTCGAGTTGAGACACTTTGGTGATGACGGACTAATGGCCTTTGGCACGAGTCTTGGGTTTCCTAAATTTTCCAAAAATATTTAGGTGGCGACTCTGAAATCTGGCAAAGCAGTCCATTTTTGGCATTTGATTCAAACATCGATTTTCCAAAAGAATTGTCGGATTTGGACTCTTTTTGAGTTTTCACTGTTTCATATTGCACTTGTGAAATCAGAAATCAGATTCAAAACCACGGGAGTTCGAATTGTGGGGCTATTCGTCTTCCGAAAGGAGCACAAAAAGTCAAGCCACAAGCTTTTATCATTTTATTATTCAGTGACTGGCCCTTAGTAAAAAAAACAAAATGAAGAAAATGTAAGAAAAAAAAAATAACGGATCAACATCAAATTCTTGTACAGGTTCGACTACATGAGGTTACGGGTCTTCCTTACATCTCGTCACTGAAAGGGTAATGGCTATAAGCACACAATAGAGTGAGAAATATTATGCCAAGAGTATAGGGAACACAAAATAACCATAGATAGTTAGTTAAGCTAAAACATTTACATAAATTAATTTGAATAAACAAATTATTCAAAGTGGCAGAAACTGAAATACATAAATTATATAAATAAATAACCATAATCACGGTACAGACAAGAACAGAACAGAGGTCATAGGAGTATGTAGCTCGACTTTTCGTGCTCCTTTCGGATACGACTAGCCCTACAGTTCGGACTCCCGTGGTTCTAAATCTGATTTCATAAGTGCAATGTGAGATAGATAAACACAAATTAGTCCAAATCTGGCAATTCTTTTGGAAAATCGATTTTGAATCAAAATTCCAAAAATGGACTGCTTTGCCAGATATAGAGTCGCCATCTAAATATTTTATTTTGGAAAATTTAAGAAACCCGGGACTCATGCCAAAGGCCACTTATCCGTCATCACCAAAGTATCTTGGCTCGGGAACTTAGGTATGAGAGAGGAAGGTCATAAATTGAGTACCTCACTCGCCTGATCAAAGATTGGCCTCTACTAATCATGATGTGATTCTTATTTATATTATATGCTCTTGTTCTGATTTATTAGGCTTAACTTACTATGTGACGCACACAAGTATAGACTAATTTACAAAAATTGGAACACTTTAATTCATGTTTGTTTTGAAAATTGTTTCAAATATGTACCACTTGAAAAAGTGATCTCATATGCACATTTGATCAAATCATCCCAATTTGAGAAATTAGCCTTCAACCACAGACATTCAAACAGGTATGTCACTTAAGCACTTAGCCTCATGGTATCATGCTTTGACATGGTAGCAATCACACTTATGCAATATGCTAAAGCAATAAAGCTTACCCCAATTCCCGAGGCGAGCCAAAATAGAGAAAATAGTTAGAAAAATGCATGATCCTAACTAATGAAATATGACTAATGCAATACATGCAATATGTAATTAATAGGCTCGGCTACTAATAGGGCATTTGAAACAACTTGATAGCATGCAGTTTCAACACGTTTTCAACGAAGTACGTAAACTACAATGCTTTGTTAGAATGATGAGCCAAACCTTATGCATACCAAAACAAATAGATGCAAACATGGGAAATGCTAAAAGAAATATGATGTTCTAAGCTATCCATCATAAGCGAGTAAATAAAAGGGAGAAAAACGTGGGGTTGAAAGACATATACATTATTTCATATTGGCCCTCGTACAAGAGGGTCCGAATGAATACTCTAGCTAATTACTATGAATTAATTAATCTATTACAACCTAAATGAAATAAATTAACTATGCTAGCTAATTATTACAACACTACAAATGAACTAACTACTTTAGCTAATCAATTAAGTACAACACAAAACCAACTAGCTATTCTAACTAAACTAACTAATTAGTTACAAGTCTGCTACTTTAAGTACATCATACTACTATTACAACATTATTTTAACGAATCTTGAGAATTGAGGGATGGTTCATGCGTGGATACAGATTTCCACCCGAAAATGCTTTCCGTTTGCTACTAGAATGCTTCTATTGCACAGTCAGGAGATTACACTAATTTTTCACCTCAGTTTCTGCTTTGTTCTGCTGGAAAAGGGACACTGCCTTGTTGGAAAAAATGGCCGGTAGGCCAGAAGTAGTGGCCAGTAGGCCACTAATGTTGGGTTTCTCCTGCTGCAACAGACAACAACAGAACACAAACAGAGCATCCTTAGGGGATGTTTGTCCACCTTATCCCTTCTTATCATCAAACAGCTTAAAGGAGTGGTAGGCTTGTTTTGCAAGCCATCAATCGGCGCAAATTCATTGCGTGATGACTTATGAACCAAGGGATACAATTTCAATAAATGTATAATGAAAGACTCGCAAACCTCCTCCCTATCATGATTTGATCAAGAAAAGTGGTTGACCTTTGAAACTTGAACCATTTCATTACTGACAAGTATGAAATGACTCAAGTCTTCATGTGTTCAATTAACATTCGATTGAACACCAAATTATTTTATTATCTTAGTCTGTTTTATCCCAATTTTAATTACCTCTTTTAATTACCTTTCCATTTCTCAATTCATGTAGTCCAAGAATGAACATTAAGTCCACTAATGGAGAGAAGTGTCAAACAAAGGGTTGTTTTAGGCATGAGAGAGATGTCATGCCGTTGGTAATGAACCTCTGAAGAGATTAAACCATTAAGCACGATGACCTCAATCTCAAGCTCAAACAAACAATCGGTTTGAAACTACTCTCAAAGCAAAAGAAAATCCAAGAAATGAGAGAGGTTGCAGAGATGATTAGAGGTGATCACAAGTATGGAAAGCTGGAAATAAATGCTATCAACTCACATAGGTTGGTGTCTAATGCCTAAAACACCAAATCTATGAGGACCATTACACTACAAGCATACTATACAAAGCTTAAATGAAATAAACACCTCAAAATAGTTCTAAACTAGACTAAAACAGTGTTGGAATTGATATAAAAAAGCTAAAAGTGTAAGCTAAAATAATGGAGAATGCAAGCTAGTAAATAAGCCAAGGGAGGGGTGGCTAACCCTTCCATTTTTGGGACCTCAAAACATGATTTTTAGCCTCTGAAAAAAATCTGAAATTCAGTGGTAAAAATCTCAAAAAAAGTTGATGACAAGATGGGAAACACAAGGGTAAAGGCTTAGGAGACAAGGTTCAAAGAAGGGTGATTAACCCATTTACTTTCAATAGCCTTAAACCACAAGTTTCAGCCCATAAAAAAAGTCTAAAAATAGTTCAAAAATAGCAAGAAAATATAGGGTAGAAGTAGTGTAGAGATGCTCAAAATTATACCTTTTGCAGCAAGGCAACTCTTTTGTTAACAAACCCACAAGTTCTCATTCTCAAGGGCTGAAATTTGGACTCAATAATCTCAGAAATGAGAGCTCCAATATAGGTTTATGAAGTGTTTGGGTAAGGTGTGTGTGTGTTTCAAGATAGAGATAGAGAGAAAATTTCAAGTTTTGGGGCTTTTGGAATATTTGTAACCTAAAACCAAGAGAGTTGGCCTTGTATATATAGAAAAACAGTTTTTCAGGTCAGAAATATCTTTATAGGAATAGCTGAAGCTTGTGGGGGACAACTGGCAACAAATATCTGTGTTTTACACAAGTGGGCGACAGGCCACTAATAGTGGACAGCCGTCTACAAATAGTAGGCGGCTGGCCACAAAAATCTGCTTCCAGGCCCGACTTCAAATGGGTATATAACCTTCATCCGAACTTGGTTTTAGGTGATTCTTGAGTCTAAATTGAAGTCCTAGAAGTATAATTTCCAATGGTGGCATCCTCACATCCAAATTATAAGTGTGCAAAGAGATATGCCTATTTTAGTGAAGGCTGCTCATTTCTTTCCTAACGAATTGATGCCCAACTTCCAATGGCCATATCTCCCTCATTCGGACTCGGCTTTAGAAGATTCTTGAGTCTAATTGAAGCCCCATAAGTCCAATTTCCAATGGTGGTGGCCTTACAACTAAAGTCTAAGTGTACAAAGAGATATGCCTGATTTAGTGAAGGCTGCTTAGTTCTCTCTTAACGGTTTCATGCTTAACCATTTCCCCAACAAGTTTTCTTCCATCCCCTCCTATTTTCTTCAGCTCCAAACCTATAAATAAAATGTTTTAAATATTTTTCAAAGAGTTCACCTCCCTTCCATTTATTTCCACTTTGTCCTTACTCGGTTTACCGAAAAGTGCAATATTTTAAAGGAAATGCGAGTCTCGGAACATCACATAAACATTTGAAAAAAATATTTTGAAAAAGAGTGTTTTAAGGTCTAAAATAGTTTTGGTTAAAATAGTTTTGGTACAAATGGGGTGTAAGGTTGGGATTTAGAAGCTCTTCTTGCTGAAAAAATCGAACGTTTTTACAGCATAACTTTCATTATCGAGTGATCAACCTAAGGTGCCCAAGTCTTATGGGCGGTCAAAAATGGGGTGTCTGCAGAGTGACAGTCAGAACAAAAGTCAATGGATCCATGACAAACAGAGGACTACAAAGTGGCCAATGGTTATTTAAGTCCCCCAAGGCATGAGACTCCCGTGGTGGTACGTACAAAAAATAATTATTTACAAAATCATTGTCAAATAATTTTTAAAATTTAAACAAACATATCCATGGGCTTCAATTTAAGCAAATGGAGTTCATAAAATAATTAAGGTAATTGAAATATAAATATAAGTTATAAAACATAACTTGTATAAAACAAATTATGGTAATTCAAAACATACGTAAAATATATTATGGTAACTCAAGATATAACATAACTCACCTTAATATTAATTTCTACTATTTCCCTCTTATTTACGCTGGCTTCTCGAGACTATTTTCTACCTCATTTCTGTCTCTCTCTTCTTCTTCTTGTTTTTTTTTCTTCTTCTTTTCCTTTCGTTCCTTTACTCCTTTCATAGCCCCTCATTCTTTATATACACAAGCCCCTGGGTGATGAATCACCCAGTCATGATGCCTCAAATTGGTGACTCACTCCCCCTAAGAGCTAGATGGCATAGGTGGCGCAACATCCTTCTCTCCAGAAATTTACAAATCTACTTAATTAATTGCTAATTAATTGCTCTTGGCCTTATCATTATTAGTATGCTTAGTAATATTATTACTATTTCCTACTATTATTATCATTATTATTCTTATTCCATATATTTATTTTATTATTATTGTTATTATTATTTATTTATTCATTTATTTTTTTTAATAATATATTATCACATACAACCATAATTAAATATAGCTATAAATATTTATGTGGTATTTAATTAAACATTCAAGGCGCCACATTTGTATCTATCTGAACAATTTCCTATCCGTTGGCACCTGTTCGGAAAAGCCACATGCTCTTCTATATAAAGCCTTCCATTCTAGCAAATTCTTTCAATCGAATTTTTCCCTCAGAATTTCATCATTCTTCTTCTGTTCGTCTTTGTGTTTCTGCATCTGTTCTGCATTTAATTTTTAGGAAGAAAAAGAGAGAGTCACGGCAGAGCTTTGATTCACTAGACTTGATTTAGTAGTGCTGCAAATCAAGTGTTAGTCATTGCATCCTGGGAAGTAGATGTCGATAAATCTCGAAGTATGGAGCGAAGGCGAAATCTACTTTAAGGAGATTGTATCCAACACAAGCCTCGACGTTTAAAGTTTCTGTAAGCTATTAATTCAGAATTTAATTTATTTAATTATTTTTTGAATTATTTTATTTTGTTGTTTATTTTAATTATACATTTAATTTACACACACAAATCACTGTGGGAATAACAATCTTAAAGTAGATTTCTGGTTTTTTTTTTTTTTTAAATTTGTGTGTTAGACAGACAAATATTTTGTTTCGGGAAATTAAATAATAGTCATATACTATTTAATTTCTTAAATAGTAGTAATATATTGTTTAATAATTTCTTTGATAACATAGTAGTCATATACTGTTTATCATTGGAATTTTGTTACAAAATATTATTCCTCATTTTTTGTGTGTAAATTCTATTCTGTATAAATTTGTGATTGGTTTATTATTACTTCTTCAGAAAAATGACTACTAACAGGCATGAGATTGTTATTACTTCAACCCTCACACCTGTTGTGCCAGTGATGACTCCGGTAGTATTGGTAAATCATGGGGAGAAGCTAGAAAAATTTAATGGAAATGATTTTAAAAGATAGCAACAAAAATGATGTTTTATCTTACGACATTGAATTTGGCTCGCTTAACTCATGAAAAAGCCCCGGCACTGAACGAGAGAGAAACTGACCGGCAAGTGGTTGCCGCAGTTGATGTATGGAAACATGGTAATTTTCTATGTCGGAATTATATCCTCAATGGGTTAGACAATACACTATGCAATGTGTATAGTGTCATAAGCACTGCAAAAGAACTGTGTGAATCTTTAGATCATAAATATAAGATAAAGGATGCTGGTACAAAGAAATTTACTGTCGGCCGTTTTTTGGCTTTTAAGATGATAGATTCCAAGACGGTTATTAGCCAGGTTCAAGATCTCCAATTAATTCTCTATGACATACATGCGGAAAGGATGGTTCTCAGTGAATCTTTCCAAGTAGCGACAATCATTGAAAAATTGCTACCATCCTAGAAACAATTCAAGAATTATCTAAAGCATAAGCGCAAGGAGATGAAATTGGAGGAACTAATAGTGCGACTTAGAATTGAGGAGGACAACCATGGTTCCGACAAGAAGTCAGGAAACCATATCATGCAGGCTAAAGTTGTGGAACATGGACAAGGGTCAAAATTCAACAACAAGAAGCAAAAGCATGATGGCAATGGTCCCAAACAAGGATCCACTAGTAAGATCAACAAAGGGATTAACAACGGGTTCAACAAGAGGTTCAAAGGCAAGTGTTTTGTGTGCGGCAAAGATGGACAACGCTCTAAGGATTGTCACGTTCGCAAGGACGCAGGGAGTTCAAGCAAAAAGCCAACACAAGCCATCATAGCTGAAGATTTTTATCTTTCCGATGGAGCGGCAGGCATTAATCTTGTTGCAGTAGTCTCTTAAGAAAATTTGGTGGGTAATCCCAAGGAGTGGTGGGTGGATATTAGAGCAACCCGCCATATCTGTGTAAATAAGAAAATGTTCACAACCTACAAAGTGGTGGAAAGTGGGGAACAACTTTTTATGGGAAACTCCTCCACATCAACTGTAGAAGGACAAGTAAAAATTGTACTGAAAATGGCATTGGGGAAAGAACTCACGCTTAACAATGTACTTCATGTGCCATAAATTTGCAAATAGGTTTATATTAGTCTTTGAATCTGACAAGGTTGTACTCTCCAAGAGTGGAATGTATGTGGGGCGAGGTTACACGAGTGATGGGCTTTTTAAGCTCAATGTAATAACTGTTGTACCTAATTTGGCTATTAATAATAAGAACACATCTTCTGTTTGTATTGTTGAGTCTTCTTTTTTATGGCATGGTAGATTAGGACATGTTAATTTTAATTCTTTGCGTTGACTTATTTCTTTAGAATGTTTGCCAAACTTAAAGTTCGATCCTAATCATAAATGTGAGATTTGTGTTGAGGCAAAACTCACTAAGGCATCATTTAATAAAGCAGAAAGAAGTACTGAATCTCTAAATTTAATTTACACAGATATCTGTGATTTAAAATTTGTTCAAACTAGAAGAAGTAAAAAATATTTTATTACTTTTATTGATGATTGCACTCGATATTGCTATGTTTACTTATTGAGAAGTAAAGATGAAGCCTTAGAAGATTTTAAGCAATATAAACTTGAGGTTGAAAATCAACTTGGCAAAACTATTAAAGTAGTGAGGAGTGACAGAGGTGGTGAGTATGATGCACCATTTGAGGAATTTTGTTCTGCACATGGTATTATTCACCAAACCACTACACCCTATTCTACTCAGTTAAATAGAGTTGCTGAGAGAAAGAATCAAACTCTTAAAGAGATGATAAATGCCATGTTGACTAGTTCAGGGTTACCTCAGAACTTATGGAAGGAGGCGATTTTGTCTGCTAACTTTATCTTTAATAGGGTACCCCACAAGAAAATTAATCAAACACCTTATGAATTATGGAAAGGTCGACGACCTACCTACAGTTACCTCAAAGTGTGGGGGTGTTTGGCAAAGGTGGTAGTCCCTAGTCCCAAAATGACCAAGATAGGACCAAAAACCATTGATTGTGTGTTTATTGGTTATACAAATAATAGTAGTGCATACAGATTCTTAGTTCATAAATCTGAAAATCTTGATATGCATATAAATACTATTATTGAGTTTAGGAATGCATTGTTTTTTGAACACATTTTTCCTTGGAAGAAAACTGAAGAGTTTAAAACTCTCGAAACTGAAGAGACAAGTTCAAATAAAAGAACTTTTGATACTGTTATGGGTAGCTGTGAAGAACACAATGGTAATGAAGCAGATGAACCTAGACGTAGCAAGAGGGCTAGGATCTCTAAATCATTTGGACCAAATTTTCTGACATACTTGTTAGAAAATGAGCCTCAAAACTTCAAGGAAGCAAGGTCAAGTTCTGAAGCTCCATTGTAAAGAGAGGCTGTGAATAGTGAAATTGAATCAATACTGCAAAATCATACTTGGGAACTGGTGGATCTTCCACCAAGGTGTAAACCTCTTGGATATAAGTGGATATTCAAGAGAAAAATAAATGCAGATGGTTCAATTGATAAATACAAGGCTAGGCTTGTTGTTAAGGGATACAGGCATAATGAAGGCCTTGATTATTTTGACACTTATTCACCAGTGAGAAGAATAATATCTATTCGCATGCTAATTGCGATTGCAGCTTTGTATAATCTGGAGATATATCAAATGGATGTTAAAACAGCTTTTTTAAATGGCAAGTTAGATGAAGAAATTTATTTGGAACAACCGGAAGGGTTTCAAGTTCCTGGCCAAGAGAAAAAAGTTTGTAAAGTTGTCAAATCCCTTTATGGATTAAAACAAGCTTCAAAGCAATGGCATGAAAATTTTGATCATGCTATGCTTTCAGATGGTTTTAAGATAAACGAATGTGACAAAAGTGTCTATATTAAAGCATAGACAAAGGCTATGTTATAGTTTGTCTTTATGTGGATGACATGCTCATTATTGGAAGCGATAATGACATGATTAAATCCACAAAGAAAATGTTGAACAAAAAGTTTGACATGAAAGATCTAGGAGTAGCAGATGTAATTCTAGGAATAAAAATTACTAGAACATCTGAAGGATATGTTTTATCTCAGTTTCATTATGTTGAGAAGATTCTGGAGAAATTTGGAAAGCATGACGACCATCCTGCTAAACACCTGTTGACATTAGCCTTCATTTGTCAAAAAATACAAGTGCAGACATATTACAATTAGAGTACTCTCGGATAATCGGAAGCTTGATGTACTTAATGAATTGCACTAGGCCAGATATAGCCTATGTTGTAAGAAAACTGAGTAGGTACACAAGTAATCCAGGGTCTGATCATTGGAAAACGATAATTAGAGTACTTAGGTATCTAAGACACACCCAGAATTATGGCTTACATTATACCAAATATCCAACAGTACTTGAGGGGTACAGCGATGCAAATTAGATATCAGATACTAAAGACTCAAAATCCACTAGTGGATACGTCTTTACCCTGAGAGGTGCTACAGTCTCTTGGAAATCTTCCAAGCAGACATGCATAGCAAGGCTGACAATGGAATCTGAGTTTATCGCATTAGATAAAACAGAAGAAGAAGCAGAATGGTTTCGTTGTGAGGCCGCTAACCTTTGTAAAACCTATTAAGTCCTTGACTTTTGAATCATTTCAATAAAGACCCTCTAATCCGTATTTGTCTTCAATTCTAGTTATAGAATTGAGCATGCACGCCAACTGAAAACTCGAAAACTCTGATTGAACTTGGAACTCAAGAACCATTTCTAAAACCCTAATAATAATCAAATTAATTTCTAAGTATATTTTCCATACAAGAAACCGTAGGTTTTTGGTTCTTAGTATAATTTGCCGTTTAATTCAAAACAGAGAAACTTTAATCGAATTAAATTTCCAAACCTTAAATAAATTAAATACTACACTTAATTAAATGTTCAAATTCATAAATTAAGATTTTGGCCCTCATATTCTTCTTGAATCACATGTTGACCCCAAACTAGTAACCATTGCACACACACAGATATATATATACACACACTTGTACCTTTACACTTATTTTATACATCATATTTTGCAATTTCCAATATTTGTACACAAGAAAAAAAAAATTTAATTCCCTCAAATTAGCCCACATGGCCAGCCACCCTAGAGGAACCCTTTGTTGTGTACTTTAGGGACAAGAATCCTTGATTTCATGAAGGATTTTGACTAAATCCCCAAATCATGGAGATATGCTTGTACTAACTTTCACTCTAGTTCTACCTTGACCAAACTAGGACTAAATCATGTTCCAAGTTATAATTAATCTTCTTAATCAACCTCCATTTCATTTCATTCCAACCAATTACAAATTCTTCCATCCAACTTGGTTCGGGAAACGACGGAGAAAGTGGCACTTATCTATAAGAGGTTGGTTACAACCCAGAGTCGCCAAAAGAGTTATGCCGACCGTCGGAGGAGACCTTTGTCATTCGAGGTGGGTGACCATGTCTTTTTGAAAATATCACCTAGGCAGGGTTTGATGAGATTTGGGAAGAGTGAGAAGTTTTCCCCTTGGTTTATTGGCCCTTTTGAGATCCTTGAGCGGATTGGAGAGGTTGCCTATCGTTTGGCATTGCCACCACAACTTTCCGGAGTGCATGACGTGTTTCATATTAGTATGCTTTGGAAGTATGAGCCAGATCTATCGCATGTGTTGGATTGGACTGACTTAGAGGTAGACGAGGATGCCTCATATGAGAAGAGACCGGTGAGGGTCTTGGATAGAAGGGACCAAGTCTTGCGAGGCAAGACAATTCCCTTGGTCAAAATATTGTGGAAACATCACGGGGTTGAGGAAGCAACTTGGGAGCATGAGTTAGAAGTCCGAGAGAAATATCAGGACTTGTTTGTTGATGTTTGAGTGTATGATGAGGTTTTAGTTTCGTTTATAAACTATGAAAGCATTGTATATGTTTTAGAATTATAAAAGCATCGTATATGTTGAATATGTCTCGGAAACGCAAGTTTAATTTGAACATTATGTATGTTGCTTGAGTTTTGGAAATGCAAATATATCATAAACATTGAACATGTTTTAGAGATATGAAATACATGTATTGAAATTAGTTAAATTTTGGAAGATGTATATTGGTAAAATATGTGGAGCTATATATTGTGGATTTGCTCTCTTGTGAAGAGATTGAATGACCAGTGGGTGGGTCATGATGATGAGTGTTGAATTGTAATCATTTTGAAAATTGAATAGCCATGGTTTTGAAACTTGTACTAAAATTTCGGGGACGAAATTTTTTAAGGGGGGAGGTTATAGCGATCCCGGTTTTGTCCCGTCCTTCATTGTATTCCGGACTTGGGTTCCGTGGTTGAATGTTGTATCAATGTCTTGTTTTCCCCCTTTGATCCTTTGTATTTGAGTTTTAGAACTTGTTGGGCAGGTTTAGAGCAGGTTGGTTGTTAGTTGGGTTAGATTGTTGTTGTCTAGATTTTGGCCTCTTCACTCGAGCGAGCCTTTTATAATTTGCTCCTTTGCTCGAGCGAGCTTTTGGTAATTTGCTCCTTCACTCGAGCGAGGTTTCTTCCGCTCGAGCGAGAATTAGGAGTTCTCAGGTTTTTTTCCAGACGCAGTTTTTCTGGGGAAGATGAAGTTCTTCGCTCGAGCGAGCCTTCTTGCACTCGAGCGAGCCTTGTGTTAATTGTTCTACGCTCGAGCGAGGCTTCTTGAGCTCGAGCGAGGGTGTGTGTCTGTGAAATACCTGAAGCTTTACATTTTACGCTCGAGCGACGCTTCTTACGCTTGAGCGAGGTCACTTGTTATGTCTGGTCGCTCGAGCGAGAACTCCTTCGCTCGAGCGAAGACCGTGTATATCAGTTCATAGCAGAGATATTTTATATCACTTTTGATCTTCTTTTTCCCTAAGAACCCTAACCTGACTCTCTCTCTCTCTCTCTCTATAAATACACCTTGATTTGGGGGTCTCTCAACCTTAGTCCCATTGTTAAAAAGGTAGAGCACCTTGAGGGCTCCATGTTGATCTGAATAGATCGTGGTGTCGGCTTGTTTGAAGTGTCTCCATCTTTTCATTTGCTCTCCTAACGTTGAGGTAGGGATATTCTACTATTTGATATGGTTTTTAACCTAAGTATTGGTCATTTTGTGTAAATGGTGGAGTTGGGAGGTTTTGGGTGAAGCTAGGATTTGAGTTTGAATTTTGAAAGAGGGGTCTTCTATATTTGGTTCCATATATGTAGTTGAGGACTAGATTATGATGTTATATGAAAATAAATAGTAAGATTGGGTCTTGGGAATGATATTGGAAAAAGGGGAAGGTTTTGCCCTAATTTGTACCAAAGAATTATTTTGAATAAATAACGAAATTGGTGTGGGATAATGAAATTGGAAGGGTGTATAATTGAGGTGTAGTTGGATTGGTTAAATCACTTACCTATGAAAATTTGATAAATTATCTGTTTGATGGATTGTATCGCTGTTTAGAAATATCTGTTTTCAGCTATCGGTGGAGAATAGCTATGATTGTTGTAGAAATTGCATGAGGATTAGGTAAATTAAAACTAATTATTTGAATTATGTCATTGAATATGACAGTTGAATAAACTATTGAATATGTGACTTGGTTAGTCATTGTATATGACAACGTTTTTAAATACATTGTATATGTATCATTGTTTGGGAGGAGATAGGGGATGTACTCCATTGTTGGGGGGAGATAGGAGATGGACTCCATTGAAAACTAAGTTGGCCGGAGTGTCCAGGGTAAAAGTCCCGAAATCTTATATATATGGGTGTCGATTCCCTCGGATGTGAATTCCGTAAAATGGCAAGAAAGTAAAAGTATTGGATTGATGAATGTATTGAATTGTAAACCATTAAGTTTTAATCTCATTTTGGTTGATTAGATGATAATGAATTTGGTAGATAGATTAATCTGAAATGAATGAATGGAAATGGACTGAGGTATGGTTATCTTTATTGAATGGTCATGGAAAGGATATGTGTTGATTACGAATATTACACATTTACTTGATGCTTATATCTTAGTTAAATCTCATATACTATTCTAGCATATCTCTACTGGGCTTTGGCTTACCTTACTTGGGAAACCATTTTTAGGTACAGGTGACATGCCACCTCCGAGAACATAGCTTGGGAGGATTTGGGGTTGAAGGCTCCATTTTTGTTATTTTGTCTTGTGTTAATGTTTATATAAGCCAAGGGCTTTATATATATAGAGCTTAGGACTCTTTTGATGTAACCAAGTAATATCTTGGAAAGATGTAAGCCCGTAGGGCGCTTATTTTGTTGTAATTAATTAGTGTTACATGCTATAGTTTCAAAATGAATATTTATGAAAGTATAATGCATGTAATCTCTTTTGTAATATAGACTCTGATGAATGAAAGTAATCCATTTCCTATTATGTTTAAGAATCTCTTGGGTTGGATTATCATCTTTATTTTGAGGGCGCTACAAGATAAGTTTTGCTTTTAATGATTCTTATAGCTCGGACATCAAAGTGGGGTATGGCAGGATACTCTTAATAAAAAAATCACCTATATGAGTGTGAACTAGGCCGGTTTTGTGAGAATTGAGAAGGCTAAATTCTCTAGGGCACTCATGAATTACCAAGTGTTGTTCAGGGCCAAAATGAACACAACTGTAAGAGCCAAACTGTGTCTACGGATACACTATATGTAGTCTATTATCTTGGCTTACGCAAACAGCTGAACAATTCAAGGCATTGCGTCCACTAGTTAGCCAGTAAGTTCGATAGGCTTTCACTAGAGGAGTGTAGCTTGCTTTTCGTGCCCCTTTCGGATACGATTAGCCCTATAATTTGGACTCCAGTGGTTTTGAATCTGATTTCACAAGTGCAATGTGAAATAGATAAACACACATGAGTCTAAATCCAACAATTCTTTTGGAAAATCGATTTTGAATCAAAAATGCCAAAAATGGACCGTTTTGCCAGATTTCAGAGTCGTCACCTAAATATTTTTGGAAAATTTAAGAAACCCATGACTCGTGCCAAAGGCCATTAGTCCGTCATCACCAAAGTGTCTCGGCTCAGAAAGGTAAGTATGAGATGGGAAGGTCATTACTTAGCATCCTACTCACTCGATCAAAGATCGGCCTCTACTAATTATGATATGATTTTTATTTACATTATATACTCTTGTTCAGGTTATTATGCTAATTTTACTAAGTGATGCATGCAAGTATAGACCAATTTGCAAAATTTGAAATGCTTTGATTTTATGCTGTTTTTGAAAAAGTGTTTTGAATACATTGAAAAAGCAAGCTCGTATTTACATTTAATCAAATTATTCCAATTTAAGTAAAAAGGCCTTCATCCACCGACATTCAAACAAGTATATCACTTAAGCATTTAGCCTCATTGAATATGCTTGATATGGTAACACAAACACACAATGCAATATGCCAAAGCAAGAAATGTTCACCTAGTACTCCAAGGCAAGCCAAATAAAGCAAAATAATTAGAAAAAATGCATACTCCTAAATGAGGCAATATGACTAATGTAACGCGCACATTATGATAACAAGTTCGGTTGCTAGCATGACATTTGATTCAATTCAAAACATGAGATAAATCACGTATTTGAGCAAAGAATGTAAAATTGACATTGGTTAGAATGATGAGTCAACCCTTATGCATGTAAGACGAATGGATACAAGTAACGGAAAATGCTAAGTAAATATGATGCTACCATTATAAACGAGTAAATAAAATGGAGAAAAAAATAGGGGTTAGAAGACATACAAAAATTATAACATATTTTGCTCTCGTGCAAGAGGGTCCGATTGTCCAAGTGTCCGAGTTAATTACTAGCTATTACAAATCCCAAATGAATAATGAATAACCAACTAACTATCAAAGTTATTACAACAATGATATTAACAGTAAATATTACAACAATAATAAACAATAATAATTACACTAACAATAATTACAACAATAATATGAACAATAATTTTACAACATTATTCTGAACAATAATTATAACAATAATACTAAAACAGTAGAAGATGTACAAGGATCATATGTGCGTCAATGAGGGCCGTTTGCAGAAAATGCTCTGTCTGCCTTCTGTGGAACTGCTCTGTTTCACCCTCAGCCACTGCCCCCTGTTTCTGCCAAAAGTGATATGTTTACCAAATATTGGAGCCCAGCTGGCCCCCAATGAGGCCCGACCGGGTCCAAACAAAGCTGGCCATGCCCTATTTTCATGCAAAATTTTTTTTTTGTGCTCTGAAATGAAAACAGTGCAGACAGAGCCTTTCTAAGCCTTGTTTGTCCCTTCTGCTCTTCTCTATCATGGGAAACTCAAGAGAAGAACGAATTCGATTCTGAAACCATCAATGGTAACAAGTTGATTTCTTGATGATTTCGGTCACGTTTGGACAAAAAGTTAATAAATGCAATGAAAGACAACCACCCCTCCATTTTATCATGAAGTTAGCTCAAAGAGGAAGGTAGATACACATCAAGATTCATCAAAACATCACGAATTGATATGTGATGACTCTTGATGCGATGGACTCGGCATAACGTCCGGCCTCCAACCAATTTTATTCATCTTTTTTATGTCGGTTTCATTGATTTTAAGTTAATTTTATTAGTCCTTTCCATTCTTTAATCATTTAGTCCGATAATGAGATTTAAGTCCACTAAATGAAGAGAAATGTCAAACGATAAGTGATCCTTAGCATGAAAGAGAGACTATGCCTTGAAGATGAACCTCTGAAGAGATTAAGCCATTGAGCATAGGAGTTCTCTTTCTCATGCCTTGAATAATAATCAATCGCTTGAAACAACTCTCAAACAAAGAAAACTAAGAAAGGAGGGATGGTGCAGAGATGATTATGCAAAGTTGATTATTACCAAAAATGGAACTCTTTACATAGAAACTAAGTAAAGAAAGCTATCAACTCCAATGACTCGGTGTCGAAGGCCTAAACAACCGAAGCTATGAGGACGTATAACACAACAAGCAAAGTATTCAAAGCATAAACTAATTAAATGAATTAAAATAGCTCTAAAACAGCCCCTAACACACAAAAAAAGTAGCTAAAAGTATGTTTAAAAGAGTACAAAACATAGCCAAAACAAAGAGATACAAAACTAGTAAACAAGACCAAGGAGGGATGGCTAACCCCTCCACTTTTGAGACTTCTAAACCATGTTTTTCATCCTTTCTAACCTCTGAAAATCAGTTTGTAAGTCAAGAAAAATAGTGGTAAAACAAAGGAAATGAGCTATGAAATAAGGTGAAAGAAATGGTATTAAGCCTCTCTACCTTTGGTAGCTATTCAACCCCAAATTCCAACACTTGAAATGGATCCAAAACAGCACAAAAACACAAGAAATAGATAGAGAGAGATTGCAATGAAAACAATGAAAAAGGTGACAAGCTTATACCTCTTGAAGAGAGCAAGCTTTGGTTATAAACCAAACTTGATCCTAGCACACTCTCGAGATTGAATTATGTTTTTCAAGGCCCAACCAAGGCTCCAAGGTTCAACTCTAAAGGTGTATATGATGTATAGATATGGTTCAAGGATGATATAATATCTCAAAGATAGCTTGCTAAGGAAGAAGGAGCTCTCAAAGGTTTTTTACACTCTTGGAAATTTTTCTAACCCCCAACACTGAGGCTTTAGCTCGTATTTATAGAATTTGAGCCAAATAGGTCACAAATATCTTCAAAAATAGCTAGCTAGCAGATTCCCACCCAGAACAGTGTTTCTCGCCCAAAAGGCACGGTCGGGGTCCCAATGTGGTGGCTGTCTTGTTCCTTTGGTTCAAGCTCAGTGTATGTTGGCATGGTGCTAAAAAATGGATTTTTGTGGTATAGAGGGATAGAAACAGCCTAGGTATGGAAGGTTGAGATGTAACTGGATTCCTTCGTTGAAAATTTGAAACATTGACAACGTAACTTTCATCATCGAGTGTTCAGGACAAATCGCCCAAGTCTTGCGGGCGGTCAAAAATGGGATGTCTACAGTTGTCCCTCTTTAACAGAGCTCAAATAGTCATGAAATGACGTGAGTGAATGTCAAAGCCTAAAGACGACCCATTTGACGTGGCCGTAAGACTTGGGCACGAAAATGAAATAAATACAAAAACAAATGGTTGAACCCGAGCGACGTATCTCTTTGCAAGGAATCAGACCTGCGTAGTTCAGGGGCAAAAATACACCAAGATATATAAAATGCGATGCATTTTGAAAGCTGGACTTACACACTACGCGAAACCGGTTACTTTTGAAAACTCATGAGCATGCAAAACAATGCAAGCAATAGCAAAGTAACGGCACAAATGAAAGCTCCAAAACAAATCCAACCGTGCCTCACACAAAAAGGAGTAAGCAATTAACAAGACAGCACAACCGACAAGACAAGTCTCTCTCCATTGCATACGGAGAGAAAGGAAAAATCCTAAACAAGAGAAATCAACAACCTAACACATCTCACGTGAAAGGAGATAAGGTGGTGTGAACAACAGGTGTGCCTAATGCTTTTAACTGAGCAAAATCGAGATCCTAACGCGTCTCACGTGAAAGGAGGAAATATGGTGCGAACAACAGGCACACATGCTGTTTTTAACTGAGGAAAACAATCCTAACGCGTCTCACGCGAAAAAAGGAAAAGTGGTGTGAACACCAGGCACACCTAATGTTTTTAACTGAGAAAATCGAGACCCTAACGCGTCTTACAAAAAGAGGAAAGGTGTTGTGAACAACAGGCACACCTGCTATTTTTAACCGAGGAAAACAATCCTAACGCATCTCACGCAAAAGGAGGGAAGATGGTGTAAACACTAGGCACACTTGATGTTTTTAATCGAGAAAAATAACAATCTTAACGCGTCTTACGTGAGAGGAGGAGAGGTGGTGTGAACACTAGGCGCACCTGGCGTTTTTAACCAAAGAGAACAAGCCTATCACGTCTTATGCAAGAGGAGGAGAGGTGGTGTGAACATCAAGAACACCTGACATTTTTAACCAGGAGAATAATCCTAACGCATCTCACGCGAGAGGAGGAGAGGTGGTGTGAACCCCAGGTGCACCTGATGTTTTTAACCGAGGAAAACAATAATCCCAACGCGTCTCACACGAGAGGAGGAGAAGTTGAATTAACGAAAGAGCAAACAAAAATTCAAAACTCAACACAACGAGATTGGAAGGCCTTAGAGAATAAAGCTCGCTGAGATAACCCAATTTCAAGGTGCAAAGTTTGAAACGCGAATTTACGAAGAGTTGAACGTGAATTTAACAAACTAAACAAAGATACATGAAATCAAAACAATCAAGGTGATGCCCGAATTAGTAATGTGGAAGCAAGTTTGCCTATTTGTTTTTTTTGTTTGTTTTGAAAATGGCTCAATTTGACTACGAATACAACACATGTGAAACAACGGAACAGATTACGAATTATCAGAACAAATAAATGGAACAAATTATGACATAAAGCAACAAATAAAATAAAGAATTGACGGAACAAATAAATAATTAATGGAACAAATCAAAATAAGAACAAAACTCCTTCCTCTTTCTATTTTCTCTATTTTACTTTTTTGTTCTTCTTACCCCTTCCTTTTTAAAAAAAATTTCTCCCTTTATTTTTTTCTTTTGCTTTTTTTTTGTGTGTGTGTTTTTTCCTTGCTTTCTTTTCTCTCTTTCTTTCTCTCTTTCTTCTCTTTTCTCTTCACGGTTTTTTTTCCCTTCTTTTCTTTTTCCCTCTTCACTGTTTTTTTCCTCTTTTCTTTTTCTCTCTTCATTGTTTTTTCCCTTCTTTTCTGCTATGTTCTATTTTTTCTTTTCTTTTTTGAGCTAGGACACATTTATTTTACACAAGATCACCTATTTGCAGGAACACATGATGAAATACGCAACCTGTAATGCATTTAGACCCGGCCAGGCCCAAATGAAGCACGACTGGGTCCAAAGGAGCACGGCCGGGCTGTGATGGCGACTGAGAGGAAAACGGGAAAACCACGACCTGTGGTTAAATTAACACAACCCCACCCTCACTCCACATACACCCAAAGTCGAAAAACCCTCCCCTTCTCCCTCTAAGCATCCTCTCTCTCTAGATTTCCCCTTTTTCGTAAAACCCACCAACCTTTGTGATTTTTTTTCTTGAAACCCTTTCAATCCTCTATCTTTTGAACCAATTAGAATTGGTTTTGGTTGAGTTTTGGGTTTTCTCTTGATTTTTCTTGGATTCTCACATATTTGTTTGGGTTTTACACATTCTCTCTTATTTTTTCGTTCTCTCTTTATTTTCTCTCTCCTAGGGCTTTGGGTTTTTGGGATTTTCACTCAATCTCACTCACCCACTCACTTTTCTTCATATTTCTCACTTTTCCTCTATTTTCCTCATTTTCCTATATGGCTAGTGACGAGATCCCCATCTCAGACCTCGTTGTAGGTGTTGGAGCCGTCCTTGGTGAGGACATAGAGGCAAAGGATGTTCTCCCTCCTGTCCCTGAGTCTGAGTTGTTTCCCCTTGCCAATAGGCCTTTTGAGGCGGCCACCTACCAGCCCCGCACACACGCTCTGACCCCTGGTGGTATTATGAGATTCGAGGGCCTTATCCCAAGGATCGATGAGGACATCTTGCTACTAGAGCCCGCTGAGCACTTGTCTGCCGACGCTTCCATGGAAAGAAATATTTTCCTTGTTTTGAACATATTTTAATGCAATGCGAATGCTGACTGCATTCCTGCACTACAGGTGGTAGCCAGGAGGATTGGCGGCTAAGGGTCTATTTCTGGCCCTAGACACTAGAATGAGAGGCTCCTTGTAGAGATCCACACATTAGTCAACGCTATCGGCTTCGGGCCTTTCTGCTCAAGGTTGGTACAGATGAGAGTTGAGGCGTTCCTATATGGGTGTGCACTCGCCTTTTTCGCGCCCCGCCTTTTCGAAAAGGTTTCAAAAGAAGGCCTCACAGTTCGGACTCCCGCGGTTCTGAATCTAGTCTCACAAGTGTAATGTAAAACTGATAAACACCAAAGAGTCCAAATCGACAAACCTTTTTGGAAAATCAATTTTAAATCAAATATTGCCAAAATTGGACTGTTTTGCCAGATACAGAGTCACCACCTAAATATTTTATTTTGGGAGAAATTTAGGAAACCCTGACTCGTGCCAAAGGCCACGTGTTCGTCATCACCAAAGTTATCTAGGCTCGGGAACTTAGGTACGAGAGGGGAAGGTCCTGAAATGAGCACCCCCTGCTCGCCCGATCAAAAGATCGGCCTCTACTAATCATGATATGAAATTTTTATAAACATTATGTGTTCTTATTCCGATTATTAAACTAGCCTTACTATGTGATGCGCACAAGAAAGTATAGACTAGTTTGCTTAATTTGGAACAATTCAACTCACGTTTGTTTGCGAAAATGGTTTGAATTTGCCCCCTCAAGTGGGCTTAAAGTTTGCGGATTTGCCACCAAACATAGTGGGCTTAAAATATGATTTGCCACTCAACAAAGTGGGCTTAAAACATACATTTGTTGAATCGTTCCAATTCAAACAACAAGCCTTCATCCACAGGCATTCATGCAGTTTAGCATTTAAGCGCATAGCCTCATGGCAAGCATGCTAGACATGGCAACATGGCAATCACACTCATTCAAGTATGCTAAAGCATAAAAACTTACAGAGTATTCCAAGTCAAAACATAAACTAGTTAGAAAAATGCATGATCCTAACTATACAAGATGTCTAATGCAACACATGTAATATGCAATTTAATAGGCTCGGCTACTAATATGGCATATGAATCGATTTGAACAACATGCGATTAAACACATATTTAAAGAAGTATTGAAATGACAATGCAGTTTGAATGATGCGTTGACCCTTGGTGCATGCAATACAAATGAATGGATGCAAACATGCAATATGCTAAGTGAAACATGTCCCTAATCTAACCATCAAAAGCGATTAAATAAAAGGGAGAAAGACGTGGGGTTGGAAAACATACACACACGCACGCACACTTATTACAACATTACGCCCTCGCGAAGGAGGGTCCGAATGAATAAGCTAACCAACTAGCTACACTAATTGAAGCTAAATAATTACTACAAACCGAAAACTAATTAACTATTCTAGTTAACTAATTACAAAACGAAATCGAATAACTAGTTAAACTAACTAATTAATTACAACACTTAAATTAGCTACAACTAATTAATTACAACACATATCTAAGCTAGATATTTAAGCGATAAGTAAACTCAAAATACAATGGAAGCTAATGCATGTGCTCGGTTTTCACCCGAAAAGCCGCTGTTTTGCTGTTGCAAGCCTCTGTTTGCACATATGATCGCTGACAAAGTTGTCCACTTCCAGAACACCTCTGTTTCATCTTACCAACACATTGTGCAAAAATCACTGATAGCCGACAAGAGGGACAAGGGGCCGGTCGGCTACCATTGGTGGCCGGTCAGCCACTGATGGTGGCTGTCGGCCACTCTTGGTTCACACTTCCATACTGCAACAGAGAGCAAAACAGAGCAAAACAATGTATTCTCATAGATTGTTTGTACTATTTACCCTGCTTATCATTACACAAGCTCAAAGGAGAGAAACTCTTGGCCCTCAAACCATCAATTAAGCAATTTCCATGCATGATAGCTAAGGGACCAAGTTTGTACAAGTTCAATAAATGCACAAACAAGACCAAAATGACCATTACCCTATCATGCATGATCAAGGGCAATGGTGACCCAGGAAAATGACATATTTCATCACTTTGAGTATGAAATGTTCCATTTTCCTTGTGTTCAAATTAACGTCTGATTTGAACACATGTAATGCAACACAAAGAATGCTTATCTTGCATACTTTTACTTGCCAATTTTGTTTACTCATTTTAATTACCAAACCATTCTTTAGTCAATTAGTCCATTGGAGAGTGTCTTCTAAAGTGAAAGAAGTGTTAACCAAGGGGTAGTTTAAGGCATGAGAGAAGCTTCATACCATTGGTAATGAACCCTCAAAGGAGGATTAAACCATTAAGCATGAGCCTCAACCTCAAGCTTAAACAACCCTAAGGTTGAAACAACCCTTTTAAACATACTCTTGCACTGTATTTCTTATACTACATTTCACCTGCTCGTTCTGATCACAAGGGGACTCCCGCTCAATCAGAGGCTACAGAGCCACATCCGCGAGGGAGTGGTATATAGAGCTCCCCGATGGTGTCCGCCATATTGTTGATGAGGCCGGCTTCGGCTTGTTCTGCATGGGGCTATCACGCTTCATAGCGAGTCGACCTCTACTTGGAGCATTGGTAGAGAGGTGGTGGGAGACCACCAACTCTTTCCACTTCTCTACCACGGGAGAGATGACGATGACTCCTATGATTTCTCTATGCTCACTGGCATAGAGGTAGGGGGTCGTCCGATCCCTTATGATACAGACATGGGTGAGTGGAGGTGGCATGGATCTATTTGCTAGGAGCACACACACCTCTCTTCCAATCGGGAATGGTACGGTACAGCTGGTTTGCAGAGCAGTTTCAAGGAAGAGAGCCAGTGACCCCGGAGGAGACCGAGCTTTACGCTCGAGGCTTCTTGATGTTCCTCTTCGGCACCACTTTGTTCGCAGACAGAGCGAACACTGTAGGGTTATATCTCCTGAGTGCACTGGTGGACTTGTCTCCGGTCCGTGTTTATGACTGGGGTGGTGCTAGCCTTGCTACATTGTATGGATACATGAGCTTGACATCCCGCAAGAGTGAGAACAGGTTGGCGGCTACTGGAGAGTCTGGGAGGTATGCTTTACCTTTTTACTTTGCATTTCTTGTTGTACTTTCTGCTTTGCACTTGTACCTTCTGTACTACACATTCTGCTTTCTACACTCACACTTGTACTTTCTGTACACTGTACACACATTCTGCATTCTGCATTCTGCATTCTATATTCTCTGCTTTCTACATTCTCTGTATTCTGCATTCTCTGGACATTGTACACACATTCTGCTTTCTACATTCATTGTGTTTTGCTGTATACTCAATATGGCTCTTTTCTTTTTGCAGCTTTGGGTATATGCCTACTTCTCGACTCTTGCCCCAGAGCCAGAGGTAGAGATGCCTCATGTCGTGCCGTACCCTCACCGGTATAACGGGAGATGTCTGTGGAGGACGCGAGAGACTTTTTCATTTTTCCGCTGGTACTTCGACACTGTGACTGCAGCAGAGGTGACTCAAAATTCAATGTTATTTTCATTCTACTTCAGCTCTGATTCATATTGTAATATTCCAACAGCAACTAACAAGCTGTACATTCTCTGTTAATAGATCACGTAGCAGCCTTGGGCGACGATGCCTGAGGGAGTCGAGGACCAGTTTGCTGGAGCTCAAGGGGCCACCCATTTCTAGCTTCTATTCGAGGGTCCGATTTGCCGGGCCTGGTTTCTAGGCAAGTGTTTCGTACGCCAGACCTTGGGTTTGTCATAGACGACCCCACCATCTATGAGAGCTACAGAGCAGCTCACCTCCCAGGAGATGATCCAGTTTGCTAGAGGCTTGGACGTCGATTACTTCTTAGAGGAGGGTGATTATGCGACATTCATCGAGACACACCTCATGCCTCGTTTGACTGGTATTCGTAGAGGTGAAGGGATAAGAGCTCCAACTGCGAGAGAGAGAAAGAGAGAGCCAGAGTACCCAGGGCGACCGGGGCGCGTGGTAGAGGGGCCACCCAGATGAGGTAGAGGATCGGCTGGCCAGAGCTGCCTACTACACTCACATGTTGGCGGTATACTGGAGAGGCATACCAGATCCTGATTGAGCCTGCCGCAGCAAGACACAGATACGTTAGAGATCCTGATGCACCACCGGTATGTACCTCATTCTTTAGTTTTCTCATTTCTTTTTGATATTTGTTTCTTCTGGACATTAATCATTTCCAATGCATTTGTAGGCACCTCTTGGATACACCGAGGATCTGCTAGAGCTGTTAGCCTCATTAGTGGGCATGATATTGAAGAGGGAGGCACTGCTCGACTTCTACGACATTCAGGTTATTTCTTCAGTTTTCTTACATTCCAGTCATCAAATTTCCACTGACATACTGAAACTGACATTTCAACTGAAAATTTCCCTACGCTGTACTGATACACTGCATCTGAATTCATACACTGTACCTGACTTCTACATATACTCATTCTGCACACCATACTTGCATTTGACACACATATTGTGGCTGACATATGACAACTATCTTTTCAGGTCCCACATTTACCGACAACACTAGTGGCAGTAACACCAGGACCATCAGTACCCTCTCCGGCAGTAGGGGGAGAGAGACAGACTCCAGCACGCAGCCGAGGCCGAGCTAGAAGCGCCCAAGCTGAGAATGACCCTTCCGAGCCTATTCTGAGTGAGGATGATACTGAGACTAGCGAGGCCGAGGAGGCAATGAGTCAGCATACTGAGTAATTTGAGAGCGGAGACAATGACGTCGGCTCGGGTTCTGCTTGCGGCGATGCTACTGGGTCAGGTTCTGAGGCAGAGAGTAGCGATGACTCTGGTTCCGATTTGGCATCCGGTTTAGACAGTGGCGCAGATGGAGATAGTGTTGCAGAGTCCGCTTCGCCGAGGAAGAGGACGAAGAGCACCTTTCGAGCCTGAGATAGCTAGCGCTGATCTATCTGTATTTTTGCTTAGTTTCTTTTAATTAGTAGTGTTGGCACTTTGTACAGCTTCAGACGAGTTTTATTTTCTATAAAAACTTGTACTGCACTTTTTGTAAAAACAACCATGATCGGAATGAAAACCAAGCTTCTTTTTTGTAAAAGTGTTGTGTTTTACATCATGAGCACCGTATTGCATGAAAATGAAATTGAATTTGACATTGAAAATTGAATACCTGTATTGTCACAATAGTCTGAATCAGTAATGAACCGACCAACAACTAAAATAAATAAAGTAATATAACTCGATAATCAAAATAACAACAACTCGATAAACAAAAGAACAAAACGACTTGATAAACAACTTGATGAACAAAACAGCTGGACAAACAACTTAAATACAACACAACAAATTTGCTAAATTTAAAAGGACTCAAAACAGGACCTTAACGTATACAAAGAGTAGAACAAAACAAAGGTTTTCAGCACTCTCAACACAAAGGTGGATAATAGGTCTGCAAAAAGGGCTGTCGGCATTGAATGGATTCTGTCGGCCACCAGTGGTGGCCGATCGGCTACCAAGGTGGTCTGTCGGCCATTACCAGTGGCCAATCGGCCACCAATGTGAGGAACTTCGAGAATGTTGACACTTGGCTTCCACTCATTGCCTTATCTTTTACAAAAGGTTCAGACTTCGTGTTTTCTTCATTGCTGCTGCAAACTCTTCACAAATGAAGCCATTCTTCACCGAAAAACTCTCAAATTGGATTGCAACTTTAGATGGCTCGGAAAAGCTGAATTTCTGGGGTTTCGGCATAAATGCACTAATTCCGCTGAGTCGTTCTCCACTTTGTTTTCCGTTTCTACATGCCGCAGCTAGATGTTGGAACCCAATTACACATGTCTTCAGCTTTGAGGGACAAAAGATATGTCTGACAATCGAAGAATTTCAACTGCTAATAGAGTCCCGACGCGATGAGGAAATCTTGTCTCAGGCCCGTTTTGGTCACATCCAAGCTTTGGGAAGGATGTGTGGGCTCACTTTACACGATGCCCGATTCTTGGTTCACAACGGAGAGCTAGATATCCCCAGTTTGATTCATCGATTTTCTGACACCGGTGACTAGGCAATCTTCTTTGGCAGGGTTTTCGACAACACGCCCTTTGATTGTGCATGTTAGCGCATTTCTTTCTTGCCCCTAGTTTTGGCGGATCTAGCATTCGGCTAGTTGAAGTGGCATAGGGCTTGAAAGAGGGTAAGAGTTGCATTAGCTTGGTATTGGCCGAGATTTTGATGGGCTTAGACGCCTTTCATCGGCGTGAGACAAACAAGTTTGCACGAAGTCCACTACTTCTTCAGATAATGTTTCCCATCCTTTCTAATATGTGTTTCTCACATCACTCGGCACTCATGCTCTGTTTTTCTCTCAAAGCCCGTTTCTCACTTTTTCTCTCAACATACACCTCTCTATTCTTTAATCTCTCTTTTCTTTCATCCATCCCTAGATATAGCTCATGGACAGGTTGAAGGTAGTGGACTCTTGCCCTGCATATTTAGCACGAGGCTATTTCTTTCGCTAACGACTAGCTGATTTCCCGAGTGAGGGATGGTGGTGCCATTGGACGTGCAACAGGTCTGCTGTTGACATTGCTTGGCACTGTCCCTGGTTTGATCTGCCCGAGATGAGCTATAGCGTGGCTCGGCAACCTGGCATTCAACTGATTGGCCAGATACACTGCGTATTCTACTTTCTGTTTCAGTTCAGGCGTCAGTTCGGACATGACCAGACTTGCCCAAAAGAGGAGGTAGAGTACCCAGCTTCGTACCCAATCCGAGGTTCACAATTGCTCGATATCCCACTGCGTGGAGGACAAGAGAGCTTCTGGCTCCTGCTCCCAATTTTAGTTATGCTCTTTCTAGGGAATGCCTGGCTTGGCTTGAAGAAGAAGCACATACTGGGCCTACTTTAGCATTGGAAGCTTCCACAAGCGTAGGGAGGGGACATACGAACACCAGACTCATCTATGCCCCAAGGTTATTGCTTTGACCTAACTTTTCAAGTTTTCCTTTTGAATGTAATAAAAGCAACTTTGATTTGTATCGAGAGTTGGAGAACTTTGTATTGAAATCAATGAAATTGAAGCTGTGAGTACTGAAAATTTTCCTTTTGGTCCAAAAATGGTCTAAGTTGTAAAAAGATTAATTTGAACAAAATTAACTTTTATCAAAACTTTACAAAACCATTTTCGATAAGGATCATAACTTGACACACATGGAATCTATCATCGAGATGTACAAACCCGAATCCAGAAATGGAAAATTGCCCCTAGACTGAATGACATTGCTCAGCACTGTAATCAGCTCTTCTCTCAGGGTAAGGATCATAATCGATCTTTCAAATAATGAACAGACAAGGATGTCTTGATCAAACATTTTGACATAGTTGATTTGGAGGTATTTACGGCCGGACTTTAGAATGAAATTGCTTACGTATCCTGAAGATGGAAATCAAGCCTTACGTAGTTCGGTTCGGGTTCGCTCGGGTATTAACGCTCTCCTTTTGCGCTCTAACTTTTGCCAAGACCGCCCTTTTTGGGTTTTCAACCTTGCAAGCTCAGTTTTTCTTTTTCCTAATTTTTTATGCTCTAACTTTTTGCCTAGGTCGCTCTTCCGGGTTTTCGGCCTAGCGAGCCTCTCAGGGGTAATATTTCTTCAACTTGTCTATATTGATTGGTTGGGAAAATTCTAGGCCATCCAGGTCCATGAGAATAACAGCTCTACCCGACCAAATAGTTTTGATGATGTAAGGACCAGTCCAACTGGGTCTGAACTTGCTCCTTGGGTCATGGATGAGAGCTCGGTTGTCTTTCAGTACCAAATCCCCTTCCTTAAGAATCTGAGACTTAACTTTCTTGTTAAAAGCCTTGGCAATCCTATGTTGATATCATTGAACGTGGTACAATGCTTTCAGCCTCCTCTCATTGAACAACATTAGTTCTTCAAACCTGCTCTGCTGCCAATCTGCTTCTGCTATCTGGCACTCAGCTATAACCCGCAACGACGGAACCTCTATCTCAATCGGCAGAACAGCTTCCATCCCATAAACTAGAGAGTACGGAGTTGCCCCCAGTAGATGTCCAAATTGAAGTTCTGTAGCCCCAGAGAGCAAATGGCATTTTGTCTAGCCAGTCCCTGTAGGTCTCAACCATTTTTTGCAAAATGTGCTTGATGTTCTTGTTGGCGGCCTCAATAGCTTCGTTGGTTTGCAGCTGATATGTAGATGACTTATGAAAAGCCACGTTGTATTTTCCAACAAGTTGATCACTTCTTTCTTGAAATGGGAGCCATTGTCTGAAATGATCTCGTTCGGGACTCCATAATGGCAAATAATGTTGTTGTGGATGAACTTAGCCACATGTGCTGCTTTCAACACTGCATAAGACTGAGCTTCCACCCACTTCGTGAAATAATTAATTACCACTAGAATGTACTCATGTCCATTTGACTCTTTCGGTGTAACTACCCCAATGACGTCAATTCCCCAGACTGAGAAAGGCCGTGGTGAAGTCATGTTGTATAGCTTCAACGGCGGGATATTCATGCGATTTGCATGGATTTGGCATTTGTGGCATCGCTAAACAAGACCAATACAATCATCATCCATGGTGGACCAGTAGTAACCTTGCTTGAGAATCTTCTCGGCTAACATTACTCCGTTCATATGTGCTCCACACTCTTCTCCATGGATGGCCTCCATTAGGCGCTTTGACTCTTCTGCGTCAACACACAACTTGTGCATCCCCAGATGACCTCTTTTATAAACTTACCTTCGCAGATGATAAATTGAATGGCCATCCACCGTATTGGCCGCTTATCTTTGGCATTTGCCCCTAATGGATAAATCTCTTTCTCCAAGAAATTCCAGATATCATAATACCAGGGGTTTTGATCTTGCAATTCATATATTGCAGCGATCAACTTGTAGGCCGGCGTATATCTCTATTCAATAATGATCGGACGCATCCGGATTTCAAATGAGATGTCTATCATAGAAGATAGAGTTAATAAAGTGTCAGCAAACCTGTTGTTCTCTCTCAGTAGATAAGTGAAGGTTAGCTTCTCAAACCTAAGAATTAGAACGTCCAAGTTCTGGTGATAAATCTTCATCTTTTCTTCTTTGACCTTTTAGTCTCCTTTTGCTTTAGACATAACCAGGTTTGAGTCCCCAATGACGTCCAACCTTTTTGCCACTAGTTCCAGGGCGGCTTCCAAACTAGCGATATACGCCTTGTATTCTGCTTCGTTGTTGGATACTTTGAACTAGAGTTTGAAAGCTAAAGGTATATGGGAATTGTCGGGTGCTATCAGCAACACCCTTATCCCACAACCGTACTGGTTAGACACTCCGTCAAAACACATTGTCCAAATCTCTTCCTCAACTTGCAGAATAGCTTCATCCAGGAATAGGTATTCTACTGCTTTATTCCCTTCCACTGGGTGATCTACCAAGAACTCGGCTACCGCTCTTCCCTTGACAGACTTGCGAGTGACATATTTCAGATCAAATTCGGAGAGAAGAAGCAACCAACTAGATAGTCTACTCCTAATTGCTGGTTTCTCAAAGAGATATTTGATAGGATCTAATCTCGAAACTAGAATTACGGAGTGAGCTAACAGGTAGTGCCTCAACTTCCTGGTAGTCCATACCAAGGCTAAGAAAGCCTTCTCCAGCGGGGTGTAATGGGTCTCATAGTCCAGCATTTTCTTACTCAGGGAATAGATGGCTTTCTCCACTCTATCTTCAGATTCCTGAGCAAGCATGTATCCCATCGTTGTGTCCGTTATTGACAGATACAAAATCAACGGCTTCCCCAGCTCTGGTAGCGACAACACGGGTGGGTTCTAAAGGTACTGCTTGATCTGCTCAAAAGTAAACTGACATCGGTCATCCCATTGGAATTTCTTTCCTTTCTTCAAGAGACCAAATAGTGGTTCACAAGTCAATGTTAATTTTGAAATAAACTATCTTATGAATTGCACTTTACCTAGAAAGCCTTGCACTTCCTTTTCAGTCCTTGGTGGTGGCATTTTTAGGATGGCCTTGATTTTGGAAGGATCTACCTCGATGCCCCTCTGTGTGATCAAGAAACCCAGCATTTTCCCTGCTGTTACGCCAAAAGTGCACTTCTGTGGATTCAGCCTCAACTAATATTCTCTGATCCGTTGAAAGAATTTCTTCAAGGCGGTGTAGGAGCCCTCTCTTTTCTTGGATTTGACAATCATGTCGTCCACATACACCTCGACCTTTTTGTGGATCATATCATGTAAAATTGTGGTTACAGCCCGTTGATAGGTAGCCCCAGTATTCTTCAACCCAAACGGCATCACTCTATAGCAGTAGGTTCCCTATGGCGTGGTGAAGGCAGTTTTCTCTCTGTCCTCGGGTACCATCAGAATTTGGTTATACCCGGAAAACCCATCCATGAAGGAGAGTAACGCATGGCCTGCGGTGAAGTCCACCAATTCATCGATGTGCAGTAGAGAAAAGTCGTTGTTCGGACTAGCTTTGTTCAAATCTCTGAAATCCACACACACCTGAATTCTACCATCTTTTTTTGGCACTGGAACAATGTTGGCCAACCAAGTCGGATACTCAGATACTAGCAAGAACCTTGCGTCTATCTGCTTGGTGACCTTTTCCTTAATCTTCAAAGCCCAATCCAGACATATTCTCCGAAGCTTCTGCTTGGCGGGTCAGGCCTCGGGGTTAAGAGGGATCTGATGCTGTACAATCTCAAGATCGATTCTAAGCATGTCTTCGTAGGACCATACGAAAACATCTTTGAAATCTTTTAATAAAGCGACTAAGCGTTCGCGTTCCTCCGAAGACAATGTGGACTTAATGTAGACCAAACGCGAATCCTTTTCAGTACCCACATTAATTGGAATGATTTCATCAACAAGGGGTTTTACAAACTTCTCCTCCTCTCGATCAATCAAATGTTTCAAAACTAAAAGAATTCCTTCCTTGTCGTTTTTATCAAAATTTTGAAAGTCATGATCAATGCAATATACAAGTGGCACAGAGAAGTACTCAAAACCTGCAGTGGCATTCTCATTCATAAAGTCCAGCTCATCTAGTTCCTCGGTTACAACCGACTCAAAAGAAAAGGAAAAAGATGACCTGGACAAAACCTCAGCATCTGGGTTATCAACCCCAGGAATACGAACCCAGACTCAGACGAACCGAAATTTGATTCCGACTCCACAGACTCTGTGGAATCAGATTGTGGTTCACTACCTGACTCAGAGCTACTGGATAGGAAGCCCTCCTCCAGCTGTCAAGTGAGGGGTAGTGCATCAGATGCATCCAAGATACCACCGGAAGGGTCCACACTTGATTGGTCTCCGATCATGGAAACGGTTAGGTCATCCCCCAAGCTCTCCGGGTCGATCTGAGGATCTGAAAGGAGACATGCTAGTGCTGCTCCTACCTCAAGTTCACTGTTGTAGGAATCACTTTCTGTGCTTTTTGCAGCCTCAGCAATTAGTTCAGCCTATTCCTCTGTGTCGTTCTCTTGCAACTGCAAGTCGAAGAAAATCTCAAAGACGGGAACCCGCTACTTCTCAGAGTTGAGCCAAGGTTCGGGGAAACCATAGAATGGGAAGTCTTCCCCCTCCTGAACAAAATAGCCATTCAGGGTTCCCGGATTGGTCGGTGCACAAGCTCGTAGTGCTTCTTGCTTTGCTTTGTTTTGGCTCTTCCAACCATTTCTTTTCCTTTCCTCACCCAGTCCTCTTTGGTAGGTGTATAGCCAGGACCAAAGGCATGAGGGTTATGTGGCACGTCGGCTAATGCAATAACGACCTTCTGGCCACTTCTGCCTAATCCCATTCTGGGCATGTGCTATAACTTGTTCATGAGATATACAGATTGGGCACTGACATATAGGCTCTTATCAACAGCCAAGGTAAACCCCGAAATAAACACATCCTCTTCACTGTATACAATCTCCAACACAGGCGTAGTGACCTCTGGCAAAGAATGTATAGATAAATTCCTGAAAACTATGGCCACCACTTTTCCATGGGGGTACTTGAGCATTTGGTGGAGGGTGGAAGAGACAACTCTTACTTAGTGTAGCCAGGGTCGCCCAAGTAGTAGGTTGAAAGTGGCTGGAATGTCCAGGACATGAAATTCAATATCCTGTTGCGCAGGTCCAACATGCACTTTGATCTGTACTGTTCCCATCAGCTCTCTGCTTGTATTATCATACGCCCGGATCACCTGGTCTGTAGGCACAAAATCGGCCAATAGCATATGCCGTGCGGCATGGACAAACGTTGATTGCTGACTCGGTGTCGACTAGTACGACTGGTATCCACTTTTCCCGGCACTCTATAGATATGTATAGAGGCTTGTTGTGTGCAGAGCCTTCTAATGGTAACTCCTTGTTGGAAAAGGTCAAAGTTGGCGCAACGCCTCCTGGGAAGACTAATCCCACCAGTTGTTCCGGGGTAGTGTCGATGGACCACTTCGCTCTATCCATCGCTGCTAGTACAGCTTGTCTGTGCACTCGCGAAGCCATAAGCAGCCCCCAGATAGATATGTTAGCTTGAATCTTCTTCAACTATTTCAACACAGTCTCTTCCTCCAACAGTTTTTCCTTCTATTTCTCTACCTTTTTGTCCTTCCCAGATGCCTTGGGTTGGTCCAGATGCGGGGGTTTGAAATATCAGCCACTTCTTGTCATATGGTTGACTTCTTCCATATACCAGGTGTTGTCAGGAAGGCCTTCACCCCAATCCTCATCAGTATGGGCAAGATGCAGATCATCATCTTCCCACCACATTCCTCCGGCAACCCACAAGCAATTGTCCAGTTCCGGCCTAAGTATTCCCTCAGCAAAAACATTCCCCATGGGGCGTTGAGCTATTCTAGCTTTCTGATCACTTTTACTCATTTCTTGCCCAAACCGCTCTAGCGCGGCTTCTTGTTCTATATGTATAGTGCTAACAATGCCCAATTCCTGAGTCAGTTGTTCTTTACTAGTGTTTTTCGGTAGTTTCCCTTTTCTATCGGCCGTTCCGGCCATTGCAGTGGTTCTTGCTTTCTGTTCTCCAAGTTTCGGTTTAGTTCCCTCAGTTATATTGGGTTCATCACTTAGCCACCCGGAATTGTCTGTTGACCCGTTTAGATCAAACCAGTTAATGTGCACGTCTCCTTGATCTTGTTCGTCAAAGAACTGCAAATTATCGATGTCCTCTTCCAGGTCGGCCAGATCATCTAATCCTTGCCTTGGTCGATCCTCTCGGACTACACTAACCTCCGTCCTAGTCGGCATTGATTCGCACAACATAGCAGCTCGGGTCATATGTCCTTCCAGATAAATCCTCAAAGCCCTCGAGCAATGGACTGGCATTCTCCACCAAGGCTAACCTTCCTTCATCTTCCACTGTCACCACCACAAGTTCGGGTTGGAGTGAGGACGCGTTCATCATGCACAAGTTTGTGCTCTCAAGGATGAACAACGCCAGCTTAGGTAGATGAGAGGGGGTGATGTATATACTGGGGTCGTAAGGGACGGCCAGTGTATGAATGAGGTTTATTTGTCAGGGTGGAGGGACTTGGTTATGTGGTGGGAGAGGATTGGTAGCAATGTTGGGTTTTTCAGGAGGTACTATCACCTTATTGTCAATGAGATCTTGAATCTCATGAAGCAATCTGAAGCACTGATCAATATCATGACTATGTTGTTGGTGGAAAGCACAATATTTGGCTGGGTTGTGTTTCGGAGGGAGAGGATGAAGTAGTGGGCGTTGTTCTAACGGCTTAAGATGTCTCTTTTTGGTCAAGACCCCTAGGGCTTTGGATAAGCACATATAAAGCGGGGTGAGGATCCTCTGGCCTCGGGCTTAATGGCTTGAGGTTTGTGAAGTTGTGTTGGATGTACTGGCAAAGGGGTTGGCAGTCTTGGGTGTGGTAGTGGCCATGCTCACATTCAAAAGCCGTGTAGAAGTGCCACTAGTCGTGGTTGCATTGGAGCTGCGTGTAAAGGACCTTTTGGGCTGCTCCTTCTCATGGTCTATCATACCCTGCTTCATTGCATCCTCAATTTGCACCTATATTTCATGGAGCTCAGCAAATATAAATAAAGGCAAGACTATCATCTTCTGTAATAGTCTTCCTTGCAAGTTACGGACCACCATTCTGATTTGGTCCGTCTCATATGGCCGAATAGTCATCATGGAGGCCTTAGCCTTCCACCGCTCACAAAATCTGAGAAACCCTATTTCGGCTCCTGACGGGTCGCTTCGAGATCATGAGTAGTGACCTCGATCTAAGTATTGTAGGAGCACTGTGCTATGAAGGCCTCAACCATTTCCTCATAGTTTCTCTTCACAGAATCTTAAAGTTTGGCATACCAGATGGTCGCTATACCTGACAGGGTCCGACCAAAAAGTGACAACTTCTGTAGTCTGGAGAGACCCATTGGTTGTAGGATATCTGAAAATAGCCGCAGATGGACCACGGGATCCCCGAAGCCATCAAACCGGTCTATGTGCGGCATCTTGAATCTATCCGACAGAGTTACTGCCGAGTCAGTGTATTCATTCTCAATATCAGGGATTGAATTCACGCCCTGAGCCCGTTTGAAGAGCTTTTCCAGCTTGTTGACCTTCAGTGCAGTGGGGTTAACTTCGAATTCAAATGGTGTCTCTATTTGGTAAACTGGTGCCTTAGAGGTCTGAGGTGGGATCGGATCTGCCTGAATGCCCGCATTTTCCTGGACATCAATTGTGACCTCGGGTGCCGGAATTCCTACTGGGGGTGCATGAGATACTGAGGCTACTGCCGGTTGTGGCTGCTGTTGTTGAAGCCTTTCTATCATTTTTGCTTGGCGGGTTGTGGTCTCAGCTTGGCGGGCAGCGTCTAGCTGTATAGTCTCAATGGTCTACTGGAGTTGGCGAAGCATATCTTCCATACTGAATGAGGGATTTTGAATTACCGGAATTGGCGAATACTCTCTGTCTGGAGTAGAAGTAGAAGATTGGGCCTGACTGGGCATAAGCGAAGCAAAAGGTGACTGTTAGATTGGTGAATTTTGCCTAATCCTCCTCCGTCTGGTAACCGATGGGAGTGAAACAAACATTGGCTATCCCCTGACTAGATCCCCGGATTTGTAAATCCTTCTAACTCGGGTCCAGAGTACTTTGGGGGTAACAGAATCGTCCGAAGCAATGGTGAAAAACTACCTTGCAAAAAAATAAAATAAAGCAAAAAGAAGCAAAAATCAGAAACCGCACAGCACCTCGGCTTAGACACAAACAACACGCAGTTGCAAACATAAGCTTGAGAACTGTACTCAACACTGATCTCTACCTCAAAACTGATACCCAGACTTGCAACTGATACATACATTCCTGTAGAGTTTCACTCTAAAAGCACATATCAAGTAAGTGAGAGCCAAAACACCCCTATAATGGGGTAGGGGTTACCCTGTCCTAATTTCGTCAGGACCTAGGGATTCACTACGCAAAATAAGCGGTTTCATACAATTTCTACATTCGGGTGAGCAACATTTCCTGGTTTGGAATAGTCTCTATGGCTTCCGATATGCATCTTGGTCGATTGGTCAAAAAGGGTACCTCAGCAAGACTACCTAATATACCTCTCACACCTAACACCGAGAAGTGAAAGGAGGATCAAACAGTACAGCGGTAGTCTAGATCCAAGGGTTGTGTTCCCATCGTGGCAGAGCCCGCAACCGGTCAGCCTTTTGGCAAGCTTTTCCAAGCGAGCCTGAGACAAACCGTTCAGGAATAGCAGATGGCAAACACTGTGACTTAGGGGCACCGATGCAAATGCAAATGCAAATAAATACGTAAGTGTAGATAAAATAACATATCATGAGTTTAAGTCAAGTTCTCTAATTCCCAGCAGAGTCCCCAGAAACTGTGGACTTGCCTTTTTCGCGCCCCGCCTTTTGGAAAGGTTTGAAAAGAAGGCCTCACAGTTCAGACTCCCGTGGTTCTGAATCTAGTCTCACAAGTGCAATGTGAAACTGATAAACACCAAAGAGTCCAAATCCGACAAACCTTTTTGGAAAATCGATTTTAAATCAAATAATGCCAAAATTAGACTGTTTTGCTAGATACAGAGTCACCACCTAAATATTTTATTTTTGGAAAAATTTAGGAAACCTTAACTCGTGTCAAAGGCCACGTGTCCGTCATCACCAAAGTTGCCTCGGCTTGGGAACATAGGTACGAAAGGGGAAGGTCCTGAAATGAGTACCCCCTACTCGCCCGATCAAAAGATCGGCCTCTACTAATCATGATATGAAATTTTTATAAACATTATGTGTTCTTATTCCAGTTATTAAACTAGCCTTACTATGTGTTGCGCACAAGCAAGTATAGACTAGTTTGCTCAATTTGGAACAATTCAACTCATGTTTGTTTGCGAAAATTGTTTGAATTTGCCACCTTAAGTGGGCTTAAAGTTTGCGGATTTGCCACCAAACATAGTGGGCTTAAAACATGATTTGCCACTCAACAAAGTAGGCTTAAAACATACATTTGTTGAATCGTTTCAATTCAAACAACAAGCCTTCATCCACAAGCATTCATGCGGTTTAGCATTTAAGCACATAGCCTCATGGCAAGCATGCTAGACATGGCAACATGGCAATCACACTCATGCAAGTATGCTAAAGCATAAAAACTTATAGAGTACTCCAAGCCAAAATAGAAACTAGTTAGAAAAATACATGATCCTAACTATACAAGATGTCTAATGTAACACATGTAATATGCAATTTAATAGGCTCGGCTACTAATATGGCATATGAATCGATTTGAACAACATGTGATTAAACACGTATTCAAAGAAGTATTGAAATGACAATGCAGTTTGAATGATGCGCCGAGCCTTAGTGCATGCAATACAAATGAATGGGTGCATGCAATACAAATGAAACATGTGATATGCTAAGTGAAACATGTCCCTAATCTAACCATCAAAAGCGATTAAATAAAAATGAGAAAGACATGGGGTTGAAAGACATACACACACACGCACATACTTATTACAACATCACGCTCTCACGAAGAAGTGTCCGAATGAATAAGCTAACCAACTAGCTACGCTAATTGAAGCTAACTAATTATTACAAACTGAAAACTAATTAACTATTCTAGTTAACTAATTACAAAACGAAATCGAATAACTAGTTAAACTAACTAATTAATTACAACACTTAATTAGCTACAACTAATTAATTACAACACATATCTAAGCTAGATATTTAAGCGATAAGTAAACTTAAAATGCAATGGAGGCTGATGGACGTGCTCAGTTTCCACCCGAAAAGCCGCTATTTTGTTGTTGTAAGCCTCTGTTTGCACATATGATCACTGACAAAGCTGTCCACTTCCAAAACACCTCTGTTTCATTTTACCAACACATTGTGCAAAAATCATTGATGGCCGACAAGAGGGACAAGGGGCCGGTCGGCTACTAATGGTGGCCAGTCGGCTACTAATGGTGGCCAGTCGGCTACCTTTGGTGGCCGGTCGGCCACTGATGGTGGTTGTCAGCCACTGATAGTTCACACTTTCATGCTGCAACAGAGAGCAAAACAGAGTAAAATAGTGTATTCTCACATATTGTTTGCACTATTTACCCTCTTTATCATCACACAAGCTCAAAGGAGAGAAACTCTTGGCCTTCAAACCATCAATCAAGCAATTTCCATGCATGATAGCTAAGGGACTAAGTTTGTACAAGTTCAATAAATGCACAAACAAGACCAAAATGACAATTACCCTATCATGCATGATCAAGGGCAATGGTGACCCAGGAAAATGACACACTTCATCACTTTGATTATGAAATGTTCCATTTTCCTTGTGTTCAAATTAACGTCCGATTTGAACACATGCAATGCAACACAAAGAATGCTTATCTTGTATACTTTTACTTGCCAATTTTGTTTACTCATTTTAATTACCAAACCATTCTTTAGTCAATTAGTCCATTGGTGAGTGTCTTCTAAAGTGAAAGAAGTGTCAACCAAGGGGTAGTTTAAGGCAAGAGAGAAGCTTCATGCCATTGGTAATGAACCCTCAAAGGAGGATTAAACCATTAAGCATGAGCCTCAACCTCAAGCTTAAACAACCCTAAGGTTGAAACAACCCTCAAAACAAATGAAAAAGTGAAGAAATGAGGGAGATTACATAGATTGTATGTACTGAAAATGAGTGATAAGAGCACTAAAAACATGCAACCAACTCACACCAATGATGGTTAAAGCCTTAAAACACTAAACTAGTGAAGGAATCAACACCACAACTATGCAAAACAAGACTCAAACAAACTAACCAGCCTAAAACAGAGCTAAAATAAGTTATTATAGAGACTAAAACATGCTGGACTTGAGCTAAGTTAAACTAGAAAAACATGTTAACATGTGAAGCTAACTAGGTATGCAAACAAGACATGAGGAGGGGAGGCTAACCCCTCCAATTTTGGACTTCAAAACAAGTTTTTGGTCATTGAAAATAATCTGAAATTCAATGGTTAAAAGGCCCAAAAAAGTTGGTTTGAAAGTGATGAATGAAAAGCACAAAAGCTATACAAGCTAAGAAGCAAGAACGGTGAACCACCCCTAACTAAAAAAAGGCTCAAACCACCACTTTTAAGTCACAAAAACTGAGCTTCTTATAGTTCAAAACCAGGCCAAAAACAATTTAAATAGGTGGTAAAACAAGTATTAAAAGCAAGCTAACAAGATTAGTTTTCTATCTCTTGAAGCAAAGAACACTTTTAGGCATAAATTCAAGCCAAAACCACCTTCAAGACATCCAAGAAGGCCCTAAGTAATCTTAGCTCAAAGGTGAGAGAATTTGGTTTAGGGGATGTAGGCTAAAGTGTAGAGAAACTAAGCATACACACACAAATTTGCAAGAAAGAGAGAGATAGAGAAATCCAGAGAGAGAGGGAGAATTTTTGCTCCAAAATTGCTAACCTCTCAAAATGGGGAAGAACCCCCATATTTATAGAAAAACACTCTTTAAGCTTGGAAACATCCCACCTTGCACGTGTAGGGAGATGCAGCTTATTGTGCTAACATGTGGCACAACTGTCAACAAATATTTAGAAAAAGACATTGGTGGCCGTCGGCCACCACTGGTAGCCGACCGGCCACACCCCTAGCCGACAACCATTATCCATGGCTGACAACCTATGGTGGTGGCCGACAGGTCACCAAAAGTTTCAGGCAAGCAAAACAAGGTTTTGGTCCAAAACAAGGCACAAAACAGATAAGGTTTCAAGGCTGAAAGGTAGGGCACTCCGCCGAGAACTTCGAGCACTCAAAACGAACACATGCAATCATAATCATCGAGTGCACAAACAATGACGTCCGAGTCTTGACGACGGTCAAAAATGGGGTGTCTACAACGAGGTCCTGGTGGAGCGATGGTGGGACACCACTGACTTATTCTACTTTTCATTGATCGGGGAGCTGACTTTGACCCCGTACGATTTCGCGATGCTCACAGGCCTGCGGGTCGGGGTTGGTAGCCCGATCCCTTTCGATCCTACCATGGCGCAGTGGAGAACTGCACAGCTTCATCTTCTTAGGGCAATTCTAGACGCTGTCGGTCATGGGATGGTACGATACAGTTGGTTCTTGGACCACTTCTACGGCTTTCAGCCAGCTACTCCAGAGGAGATCGCTTAGTACACCCGCAAATTCCTTATGTATCTCCTCAGTACTACCCTATTTGTGAACAGGGAAAATACCGTGAGGCTATATATCTTGGGCACACTAGCGCATCTACCAGAGGTGGTAGAGTACAACTGGGGTGGTGTTGGCCTGGCCACCCTATACTGTTATATAAGCTTTGTATCCCACCGAAAGACGGATTCACTTGGTGGCTACTGGGGAGTTTGGGAGGTACACTTTACACTTCCCTTTTCTGTTTTGCTTTACATTTACTATTTATATCTGCTCATCTGCTTCACTTATTCAATTGCGTTTTCTGTTCTTGCAGCTATGGGTTTACACATATTTCACTTCTCTTGCTCCAGTCCCAGTGAGGTCGATTGAGTTGTCAGTACCCCGCTCCTGATACTACAGCTTCCCGATTAGAGCGACGCCGGCGTGTAGACCGTGACTTTCCTTATTTTTGCCACTTCTTTGACATCGTCACCGCAGATAAGGTAACAAAATCTGATACTAGTCTTTATCTATTACTGCTTTTACTGTTTCCATACTATTCATAATGCTGATATCTGACACTTGACTTGTATCTTTCCCTCACAGATTGACTGGAATCCTTGGGTGGGGATCTCCCAGGCAGCGATGATGACTAATGTTGCTGCATGGAAGGCCTCCGCCATGCGGATTCTGTTTGAGGGTCTCTTCCGCAGGGCATATCATTTAAGAGAGCGCTTCATTCGCAAGACCCAGGGCCAAGATGATTCTAATGTCCCACATCCCCTTCCTTCTAGTATGAGGATAGCCGATGATCTCCATGATGGACCTCTGATTAATCACCTTATACAGGGAGAGGACGGCGACCGATACCACGGGGTCGGCGACTTCGTTGCCTTCTTACAAACTCATTTGATGGCTCCACTTACTAGAGGTGTAGTCCATGCACTTCCTGAGGCCGCTGCCGCCGTTGTCAGAGGTGCTCTTGCAGTCGCTCCCATTCTTAGGCTTCCTGTGATTCCTACTGAGGTCATATACATGCAACCAAACCAAGTGATCGAGTAGATCCCCCTTCAGCATATCAAGGAGAGGGATGGTAGGTTAGTGGTTGCTCCCGGCATCGAGCAGGTACACACTTCTTCTATATTTCTGCCCACTGTGCTTTATTAGTTCGTAGTTCCATTGCACTGTGCTTTTATCACTTTGTTCCACATTCTTAGGTCCTTTTCTTTTGCAGGTGCTTGCAGAGTATGTTGATGACCTCCTTCAGACGGTTGACCAACTGCTTTTGATGGTGTGGAGGAGACAGACTGCTTTGGTCGCTCACGGGATTGAGGTACACTTTGTCCATAGTTTAATGTTATTACAATCTTGCTCATAAAGCTGTTAAACATATTCTAATATATGTACTCTTTTCAGCTTGAGCCGGTGCCAGCTGCACCTGTAGGACCTCCCCCATCTGGGAGGAGGAAAGGGGGACAGGGCCCGGAGAGAGGCAGAGGATAGGCTGATCAGGGGAGCGGCAGAGTGAGACAGCGCTCGCCCTCTGAGGATTCCTTTGATGAGTACACGACCCTAGAGGATGAAGGGGATGAGGCTGACATCTAGTCTAGTAGTCCTAGTGATGACAACGATGAGTCCCCTTCACAGCCGAGGAGGAAGAGGGCGAGGATGGGTTGATTTTACTTTTCTTTTCTTTTTACTTTGTAGTTAGGAACTATGTAGCTTCAGATAGACCTCTGTATTTTGTTTTTGAAGACTTTTCTTTTGTTTTTGCTTTGTAAAACAATGATCGAGGTTGGACCCTCCTATGTATGAAAAGAATATTTTTGGATGATTTCTCTGCATAGTATGTGATAAATGGCGCAACCTTGCATGATAACCTTGTACACGATTTGAAAACTGTGAATGCTTGCTCTTGAATTCATTCTTGTATTGGATAAGAACCTACAACCGGACAAAATGCAAAATATAACTCGATAGCGGAAAAACACAATGTGGGTGTTTGGGAAGTGAGTTTTTATGTAAATTTTTTTAGTTGTAGGATATTATTGGATAAAATTTTTTTGGTGTTTGGGAAGATAGTTGGTTTTTTTGTGGTTGGATGCGATGTTTGTGAGAGAAAAAGTGAAATGATTATGGGGTTGGATGTGATATTTTGTTTGGATTTGTTTTTTTTGGTTTTGCAAAAAATTTGTCTTTTAGTGTAAAAAATAAAATAAAACAACCAACCCACAAACTTCCCAAACACCACCAATGAAAACAACCTAAAAACACTAAAAAAACACTTGATACAAACAAAACAAAACTCAAAATACAGCCACAGTACACAAAGGAAAAAGCCAGCCTCTTTCTGCAACCTACTTTATCTGGGCCAACATTTAGACCCGGCCGGGTCCAAATAGGCATGACCAGGCCCAAAAATGATATCAGTGAGTACAATTCAGCTGTCATGTACTGCCTCTTCCCAAACTCTATAAAAGGTGCTCTCATGCTGTTTTTCTGGCAGAATAACAAGTCTTTGATGTTTTCCTCTCAAGATGGAGATTTTGCTCAACAATAGGCTTCGAGACTAGATAACCACTTTGGATTCGCGGTTTTGGCCTAAACACTCTTTTTCCTTTGAGTTGGTCTTCGCTTTGTTTTCCGTTCCTTCATGTTGCAGTCCGATGCTGGAACCCGGTTACGCACGTATTTTGCTTTGGATCACAAGAAATATGTCCTACTTTGGAGGAATTTCAGGCCTTGATGGAATCCCAACGCGATGAAGAAATTATGCCCCAGTCCCGCTTTGGCCATCCAAAGGCTTTGGAACGGATGTGTGAGCTTATTTTGCAAAAGGCTCGACCTCTGGCTCATGATGCAGAGCTGGATATACCCATCTTAATTCACCGATTTTCCATTATCGGAAACATGAGTGACTTTCTCTGGCGAGGTTACTGCCAACACGCCCTTTTGCTTACTCGCACATTTCCTACTTGCCCCAGCGTTAGGTTAATTGAAGTGGCTTAATGCCTGAAAGAGGGTAAGAGTTGCATGGGTTTGGCACTGGCCGAGACCTTAATGGGTTTAGATGCTTTTCATCGGTGAAAGACTACTCGATTTGCAGAGAGTCCACTACTTCTTCAGGTATTGTTACCCACCCTTTCTTATTTATGATTCCTTGCATCACTCGGCACTCACTCTCTACTTTTGTCTCCAAACCCTTTTCTTACTTTTCTCTCAACATACATCTCTCTATTATTTAATCTCTCTTATTTTTCATCCCTTCCCAGGTATGGCTTATGGACAAGCTAAAAGTGGTGGACCCTTGCCCTGCGTATTCAGCCAGAGCTTACTTTTTCCGCCAACGGCTAGTGGAATTCCCTTCAGAGGGATGGTGGTGGGGCTGGATGTACAGCAGATCTGCGACTGACATTGGTTGGTGTTGCCCCAAGCTGAACTTGACGGAGATGAGCTACAACATGTCCCGACAATCGGGTGTACAGTAGATTGGCCTCACACACTGCGTGTTCTATTTTCCATTTCGGTTCAGACGCTAGTTCAGCATGATCAGACTCGGCCAGAAGAGGGATAGAATACCCAGGTCCATTTCCCTTTTGTGGTTCGCATTTGCCTCGGCACCTCACTGCGTGGAGGACGAGAGAGATTCTGGCCCTTACCCCTAGCTTCAGTTACGCTCTTTCTGGTGAGTGTTTGGCTTGGCTCGAGGACGAGGAACAGGTTGGGCCATCTTTGGCTGCAGAAACCTCCACGAGTGCGAGCAAAAGACATAAAACCACCTGACTTATCTGTGCCCTTAGTTTATTGTTTTGTCTATTCTTTTCAAGATTTTTATGATGTAAAAGCTACTTACGTTTAACCAGGGAGTTGGAGAATGTACTTGTGTTGAAATCAATGTAATTAAAGTTGTAAGTACTAAAAATTTTCCTTTTTGTCTAACATGGTCTAAGTTGTAAAAGATAAAATTTTAAGAAAAATCAATTCATTAAAACTTTTCAAAACAATATTCGGAAACAGTCACCACCTGACACACACAGAATCAGTCCTTAAGATGTACAACCCGAAACCAGAAGATCATAACTGCCCACAATTGCCTTCATCTTCGCTGATTTGACTTTGCAACTGACTTTTCTGCCAAAATAGAGGTAACACGACCAAGCTAGAAAACGATGGACCAAGATGGCCTGATCAAACAAATGGACAGGACAGTTGAGTTAGAGATGGTCATGGCCGAACTTCGAGATGAAGTTGCCTACATATCCCAAAGATGGGAATCAGGCCTTACGTAGTTCGGTTTAGGTTTACTCGAGTATTAACTCTCTCATTTTACGCTTTAACTTTTACCAAAGCCGCCCTTTCGGGTTTTCGACCTTGCGAGCTCTATTTTTCCTTATTTCTAATTTTTTATGCTTTAACTTTTGCCTAGGTCGCCCTTTCGGGTTTTCGGCCTAGTGAGCCTTTCAAGGATAATATTTCTTCAACTTGTCCATATTAATCAGTTGTGAAAACTCCAAGCCATCTAGATCCATGAGAATAATCGCTCATCCCGACCAGATAGATTTGATGATGTAAGGACCAGTCTAATTGGGTCTGAACTTGCCCTTAGGATCATGGATCGGGGTTCGATTGTCTTTCAGTATCATATCTTCTTCCTTGAGATTCCTAGACTTAACTTTCTTGTTAAAAGCCCTAGCAATTTTGCACTGGTACCCTTAGATGTGATATAATGCCTTCAGCCTCCTCTCATCAAACAACATCAGCTCTTTAAACCTATTCTGCTACCAATCCACCTCCGCTATTTGACACACAGCCATAACTTGCAGCGACGGTACTTCAATCTCAATTGGTAGAATAGCTTCCATCCTGTACATGAGAGAATAGGAAGTAGCCCCCTTGGATGTCTGAATTGAAGTCCGAATTGGAGTTAATTAAGTTATACAAATTCAGAATTAAGATTATTATAAATTAAATTTATTTATGAGGTGTTCAATTGATTATGTAATTTATTGATGGAGATTTTGGGTTCGATCTAAAATTGAAGGCCTTAATGATGTGAGAAACCAAGATTGAAGATGGAAATAAGTTTAATTTACTATTTGGAGCCTTTTGGGAGTTTGATTAAAAATCTGATTCAAAATGATAAATTCTAATATAATTAATTGGGCTCTAAAGGAAGTCAAATTAGACTAATTAGATTATGAGAAATTGGTGATTAGCTATGATTCATATAATTTGGTGTTAATCGAGATTTATTTGGATTAAATGTTGCTTAACTAAATCAATCCTAATCATAAATTGAATTATGGAATAGTCTAGAATTGAGGGTGTATTTGGAGTGGGTGTGTAGAGAAGTTCTGTGTGTACAAAGAAATTTGTGTGTGTATGTGTATAAGGATGTTGTGCTGGAGCTTTTTGTGAGAGTGTGTATACACGTGTGCTATGTTGATGACAAGAAGTGAGGTGTGTGTGTGTGTGTGTGTGTGGGTGTATAACCTAATGGAGCTCAAGTCATTGTACTCATTTTTGAGTGGAATAGAAGCTTAAAAAAAAAAAAAGAGGGAAAAAAAAAACAAAGAAAAGAGAGTTGAGCGCTCAATTCTTGTTGAAGAAGAATTCAATTTGCTGGGAACTTTTGAAGATGTTGGAAAATTTATAAAGAGGTAGTTGTGAATTGAAATAGACTCCATTTTGAATGAAATGGTGTAACCTTTCATGGTGTCTTTTTGTTTTAAAGGAAGGGTCAAACCTCCATTTGAATGAAATGGTGCAAACCTTTCATGGTGTCTCTTTATTTTAAAGGAAGGGTTATGTCCTTCTCATACCTTTTCTATTCAAATTGAATAGGTGCCAACAAAGCCTATATAAAGGCAGCCCCATTCCAATTTTGATTGATTCCGAAAATTCATTTTCCTTGCCTTCATTTTGCTCTCTTGCGTCCTTTATTCTTCATATTAGATTTAGAATAAATTTCAGAGAGTTATAGAACACAAGGTTCTAGTTCGCCGGACAAATTTGTTTGAAGTGCTACTAACCGTAAACACTGGGAGATAAACGCCACACAACCGTAAGCACCGTAGCGGGGCGAATCTGTCTTAAGGACAGAGTGTCACACACTCGACTTGGTCTTTAATTATTGATTCGGTTCAACAAAATAAATTCTGTAAGTTTTATTTTATTTTGTTTGAATTATTTCAATTTATTTTATTTACACAGAAGATTGTTCCAACAATCTTAAGACAGATCGAATTATTCTGTTTACAGAATTTTTCGTTTGTTTCCTTTTTCTTTCTTCTTTTAAGAAAATTATTTTCTGTGGATTTACAAAATAATATTCTGGTTGGAAAAACAAATAGTGATTATATGCTATTTGACAGATAGTAGTAATATACTGTCTTTTCTTTGACAACTAGTAGTACGATACTGGTGTCATTAACAATTCAGAATATATTTTTGTGGAATTTTTTCAGAAATTAATTTTGGGTTTTAGAAATTATTTTCTGTTTTCATTACTTAAAATTCTGTTTTAGTATTTTAATTATTGAAGTGTTACAAAATTAATTTTCTGTGTGGAATTAATTTGGTTAAATAAAATTTTATTTTATTTCCAAATTAATTGAAAAATAAAAGTTATTTTCTTATTTCTTTTATTTTACAGAATTTAATTTTCTGTGTAGAATTAATTTGGTTAAATAAATTTATTTCCAAATTAATTGAAAAATAAAAGTTATTTTTTTATTTCTTTTATTTTACATAATTTAATTTTCTGTGGAATTAATTTGGTTAAATAAAATTTTATTTTATTTCAAATTAATTGAAAAATAAAAGTTACATTCTTGTTTCTTTTATTTTACAGAATTTAATTCTGTGAATTTGGTTTAATTTTCTGTGTAGTGTAAATTCTAATTATAATTTTGTTTTATAAATTAGAATTGATGGCTACTGAAACTAATGCCCAAACAAGTACTACTGTGGTGGCTGCAATGACGCCAACCCCCTCTCCTGTTGTAACAGTACCGGTAAATCACGGTGAAAAGCCAGAGAAGTTCTCAGGAACTGACTTTAAAAGATGGCAACAGAAAATGTTGTTCTATCTTACAACTCTGAACCTGGCTCGTTTCCTCCGTGAAGATGCTCCTATCCTGAAAGAGGATGAAACCGACCGGCAAGTGGTTGCTGCGGTTGATGCTTGGAAACATGCCGATTTCCTTTGCCGGAACTACATCTTGAACGGACTTGACAACACATTATACAACGTCTACAGTCCTATCAAGACAGCAAAGGAACTTTGGGAGTCTTTGGAGAAAAAATACAAAACGGAAGATGCCGGCTCAAAGAAATTTGTGGTTGGCAGATTCCTGGATTTTGTAATGGTTGATTCAAAAACTGTGATCAGCCAAGTTCAAGATTTCCAACTCATTCTGCATGACATTCACGCAGAAGGCATGTCTCTCAGTGAATCCTTCCAAGTTGCAGCCTTAATTGAAAAATTACCAAAAGGCTGGAAGGAATTCAAGAACTACCTCAAACACAAGCGCAAAGAAATTTCTATGGAAGAATTAATTGTGCGTTTGAGGATTGAGGAGGACAACCGCAATTCTGAAAAGCGGGCTGGTAAGCATCCTATGGAGTCTAAGGCAAATGTGGTGGAACATGCTTCAAAAACCAAGAAACGAAAGTCTTCTGGAGAAAGTTCATCACAAGGCTCTAAAGGGGGGAAAATAAAAAGTACAAGTTTAATGGCAAATGTTACATCTGTGACAAAGAGGGACATCGGGCCAAAGATTGCCGTAGCAAAGGCAAAAGCAAAAGAAGAACAAGCAAGAAGCCTGCTCAAGCCCATATGACCGAAGTGGAAATTTCCAATGGTATAGATGATATCAATCTTTCTGCAGTTGTTTCCGAGGCAAATCTTGTCGGAAATCCTAAAGAATGGTGGGTGGACACTGGTGCTACTCGCCATATTTGTGCCGACAAAAAGATGTTCACATCTTATTCTACAGTGGACAATGGTGAACAACTTTTTATGGGCAACTCCTCAACTTCCAAAGTTGAAGGACAAGGAAAGATTGTACTCAAGATGACATCTGGAAAGGAACTCACTCTCAACAATGTGCTGCATGTACCGGACATTCGCAAGAATCTTGTTTCCGGATCTTTGTTGAGTAAGAATGGGTTTAGGCTAGTATTTGAGAGTGATAAATTTGTACTTACTAAGAATGGGATGTATGTAGGAAAAGGTTACATGTCTGATGGCCTTTTCAAGTTAAATGTAATGACCGTTGTACCCTCAGTTATTAATAATAATACATCTTCTTCTTACTTGCTTGAGTCTTCAAATTTATGGCATGGTAGACTAGGACATGTTAATTATGGATCTTTGCGTAGATTAATTAATATGGAATGTTTACCTAAATTTGACATTGATTCAAATCATAAATGTGAAATTTGTGTTGAGGCAAAATTATCTAAAACTCCTTTTCATTCAATTGAAAGAAGTACGGAACCACTTGAATTAATTCATAGTGACATTTGTGATTTTAAATCAATTCAAACTAGAGGTGGGAAAAAATATTTTATCACTTTTATAGATGACTATACTAGATATAGTTATGTTTATTTAATTCGAACCAAGGATGAAGCTTTGGAAACTTTCATTCAATATAAGAATGAAGTTGAAAATCAACTTGGTAAGAAAATCAAAAACTTAGAAGTGATAGAGGTGGTGAATATGAATCACCTTTTGGTGTTTTGTAAAGAACATGGAATAATTCATCAAACCACCGCTCCTTACTCACCTCAGCAAAATGGAATTGCTGAAAGGAAAAATAGGACTTTAAAAGAAATGATGAATGCCATGTTAATAAGTTCTGGATTACCTCAGAACTTGTGGGGGGAAGCAATACTTTCTGCTAATTATATTTTAAATAAAGTACCCCGAAAGAAAGTGAATCAAACACCTTATGAATTGTGGCATGGAAGAGTACCATCCTACAAATACTTAAAAGTGGGGGTGTTTGGCTAAAGTGGCTATTCCTAGTCCTAAAAAGACTAAGATAGGTCCTAAGACCATTGATTGCATTTTCATTGGTTATGCTAAGAATAGTAGTGCATATCGGTTTTTGATTCATAAATCAGAACATACCGAAATGCATGTAAATACTATTATTGAGTCTCGGAATGCATCATTCTTTGAACATGTATTTCCAAATAAGACTGGACAAGAGACTAGTAACAATAAAAGATCTCATGATGCTATTACTAGTCAGGATCAAGAACATGATCAAGCAACAAGACAAGAGTTAGATCAAAATGAGGAAGAGGAACCTAGGCGTAGTAAACGTGCTAGAACCTCAAAATCTTTTGGTCCAGATTTTCTAACATTTTTGTTAGAAAATGAGCCTTTAACTTTTAAAGAGGCTATGTCCAGTCCTGAAGCTCCTTTATGGAAAGAAGCTGTCAACAGTGAAGTTGAATCCATCTTGCAAAATCACACTTGGGAATTGGTGGATTTGCCACCAGGTTGTAAACCTCTTGGGTACAAGTGGATTTTCAAAAGAAAATGAAAGCGGATGGATCAATTGACAAATACAAGGCAAGACTTGTGGTCAAAGGTTTTAGACAAAAAGAAGGTCTTGATTACTTTGACACATACTCACCGGTTACTAGAATAACATCCATTAGAATGCTAATTGCCATTGCATCTCTATACAATCTAGAAATTCATCAAATGGATGTGAAAACCGCTTTCTTAAATGGTGAGTTAAATGAAGAAATTTACATGGAACAACCAGAAGGTTTTTCTGTTCCAGGAAAAGAAAAGAAAGTGTGTAAATTGGTTAAATCATTATATGGTTTAAAACAAGCGCCAAAGCAATGGCATGAGAAATTTGACAAGGCAATGATGTCAAATGGATTTAAAATTAATGAGTGTGACAAATGTGTTTATATTAAAAACACAGACAAAGGTTATGTCATTGTATGTCTTTATGTAGATGATATGCTCATCATAGGTAGTAATAATGATATGATTAAAACTACCAAGAAAATGTTGAATAAACATTTTGACATGAAGGACATGGGCATTGCTGATGTAATTCTTGGTATGAAAATTACCAAAACATCAGAAGGATATGCTTTGTCACAATCTCATTACATTGAGAAAATACTTGACAAATTCAGCAAAGATGATGATCATCTTGCTAGAACACCTGTAGATGTTAATTTGTATCTTTCTAAGAATGTACAGGAAAGTATTTCTCAATTAGAGTATGCCCAAATTATTGGAAGCTTAATGTACTTGATGAACTGCACTCGCCCAGATATAGCTTATGCAGTAAGTAAATTAAGTAGATATACGAGTAATCCGGGAGTAGAACACTGGAAAGCAATTATAAGGGTTCTAAGATATCTCCGATTTACTCGTAACATTGGGCTTAATTATACTAGATATCCAGCAGTACTTGAAGGATACTGTGATGCAAATTGGATATCGGATACTAGAGACTCGAAGTCCACCAGTGGGTATGTCTTTACTCTTGGTGGGGCGGCTGTATCTTGGAAATCTTCCAAACAGACTGTATTGCTAGGTCTACTATGGAATCAGAATTCATAGCTTTAGACAAAGCAGGGGAAAGGCAGAATGGCTTCGCCACTTCCTTGAAGATATTCCAATATGGCCAAAACCGGTGCCTGCTATATGCATACATTGTGATAGTCAATCAGCAATTGGTAGAGCACAGAGTCATATGTATAACGGTAAGTCTCGACATATTCGTCGTCGACATAATACCGTAAGACAACTACTCTCTAATGGAATTATTTCCATTGAATATGTAAGTCTAAAGACAACATAGCGGATCCACTAACCAAAGGGTTAGCAAGAGAGTTAGTTGAGAATTCATCGAGGGGAATGGGACTAAAGCCTATTAAATAAGAGTTACCACAACGGCAACCCAACCTAGTTGACTGGAGATCCCAAGATCTAGGTTCAAAGGGACAACCGAGTTGTGAATGACTCAGAAGGATCACTGGGGAGTCTAACTCCTACCCATTTCTATGATGAAATAGTGATGTCTGCAGCGTTTTAGGTTAAGTAAAACTTTTAATGATTCTTATATCTAGGTAACCTAGTGGAGTATGGCAGGATACTCTTCATAAGAATCACCTATGTGAGTGTGAACTGGGCCGGTTCTATGAGATTTGTGAAGGGCTACAATTCTCTAGAGCACTCATGAAAGACCAGGTTGTTCAGGGCCAAAATGAACACAATAGTGAGAACTAAACTGTGTCTGGGATATACTGTGTGAGTTCTATTGTCTTGGTTTACACAAACGGCTGAACAGTTCAAGACATCATGTTCACTGGTTAGCTAGTAAATCCGATAGTGTCTCACAAGGGAAGGTTCAAAGCCAAAAGCTACCTATCCTTTGCAGAATATTTCAATTTCTGTACTCTCTGTATTTACATCATGTTGTTGCATTTTCTCTCTGTCAATTTCATTCATGTGGGGGATTGTTGGAAAATTTATAAAGAGGTAGTTGTGAATTGAAATAGACTCCATTTTGAATGAAATGGTGTAACCTTTCATGGTGTCTTTTTGTTTTAAAGGAAGGGTCAAACCTCCATTTGAATGAAAGGGTGCAAACCTTTCATGGTGTCTCTTTATTTTAAAGGAAGGGTTATGTCCCTTCTTCATACCTTTTCTATTCAAATTGAATAGGTGCCAACAAAGCCTATATAAAGGCAGCCCCATTCCAATTTTGATTGATTCCGAAAATTCATTTTCCTTGCCTTCATTTTGCTCTCTTGCGTCCTTTATTCTTCATATTAGATTTAGAATAAATTTCAGAGAGTTATAGAACACAAGGTTCTAGTTCGCCGGACAAATTTGTTTGAAGTGCTACTACAAATTTGTGAAGATCATTGTATCTTAGGAGATAGACGCCACATAACCGTAAACACCGTAGCGGGGTGAATCTGTCTTAAGGACAGAGTGTCACACACTCGACTTGGTCTATAATTATTGATTCGGTTCAACAAAATAAATTCTGTAATTTTTATTTTATTTTGTTTGAATTATTTCAATTTATTTTATTTGCACAGAAGATTGTTCCAATAGAAGAAACTCAAAAGAAACACAAAAAGGGAAAAGAGAGGAAGCAAGAGAAAGTGAGTTGGAGATCTCAAGAGTGTAGAGAGAGAAACCCACTTTTATGCTAAGAATTGAAGATGAGGTAAAGAGCTAAGGAAAGAAAAGCTAATAAAGTGAAGGATTGAAGAGGAATTCACCAAATTGAAGACTATAGGTAAGGATTTTAAGCTTGATTCTTGTAGATTAATTATCTAATAACCAAAATCAAGAAGCAATTGGGTTCGATGTCATATAAATAGAAAGAAAGAAGAAATTACATTAAGTCGAAGAATCAAAGAAATAACTTAGGAATGTCTAGACACCCCATTTTTTACCGTCCTCAAGACTTGGACGTCACCGTTTGAACACTCGGTGATCATCCATGTTTGTGTTCGTTTTAAGTTCTCGGAGGTCTCGGCTACGCGCCTTGCCTCAGGATCTCTTAACTTGCCTGTTCTGTGCTTGGTTTTGCACCAAGGGCTTGTGCTTTGTGCTCTTGGGGGTAGGAGGTGGCTTGTCAGCCATCCCTTAAACCCACCGGCCATGGCTTAGGGCCATCGGCCTTGTTTTCTTTCCACCGGCCATTGGTGATGGCCGGTCGGCTCTTTGTGTGGTCGGCCGACCATTTATTTGGCCGATGGAGTCCTTTTCTGGCCGATACCTCCTTTTTGCCTTTTTCAGGTATGGTGCATGCCAGCTGTGCCAGCTGGAGTGCACGGACTTGTCCTCCATACACGTGTATGGAGGAGTTGCACCCTTTTGGTCTAGCTTCTTGAGGAAGCTTGGACCTTTGTCTTAGCTTCCTCAAGAAGCTTGAACCTCTGTCTCAGCTTCCTCAGGAAGCCTTGGCCCCTTTGCCTTAGCTTCTTGAAGAAGCCTTGACCCTTTTCATTTAGCTTCTCTTGGAAGCTTAGCACCTTTGTTTGTCTATATAAGGAGGCCTCCCTCCTCCTTTGAGGGGGTTGAGCAAAAAACCAGACCTAATAGATATATATCTGATATATACACCTTCTCTCTCTATATCTCTCTCTCTCTTCATTTGTGTGTGTTAGAGAGCCAAAAAGTGTGTTTTGGTCTTAGTTTTGCACTAAGTCACCTAGCATTACACCATACTTCAACCTTAGAGGTGTTGAGGGTTTGTTCTGAAGTTTTGAGTTGGTTTTTATCATAAGGAGGGAGCTGAGGTTGCTGCTCTTCAAGTGTTCTTCAAGGGTAACACTATTTGCTTTATATTCCCCATTCTTAACATAGTTTTTAACCCACTTTGCATGCTGTTTTAGACTTTGTGTATAACTGAAAAAGTCTTGTATTTGCATGCTTAAGATGCTTCATTAAGGTCACTTTGGTGTTGGGGGTCGACCTTCCTCTTAGGCCTTGTTTGGTCCTTTTTGTGCTTTCTTTGTTGACTTCGGGAATCCTAGTGTATTGGCCTTCTCACCACTGAAATCCAGGAAATTTTCAGTGGTGAAGAAGAGGTTTTGAGGTCTTGCATAGGGGAGGGACACCCCCCTCCCTTTGTCTCTCATTTGTTCATGTTTTGGCTCATAAGGGTAGCATGCATGATTAGTTGTCTTTGGCTCCATTTCAGAGGTTTTTGGATGTTGTTAAGTCATAATATGCCTCTGTTTTTTGGTCGGATTAATGGTCCCTTTCATGCATTATATACTTGCCTTGCATTCCCCCATTTTGCCTAGAAATGCATCTTGCCATTAGATCACCATGCTTGCATATTTTTGCCTAGCTTTGTGAAGCTTTTGGTCATGTTTCATCATGCTTGAGGTCTGTTAGGTGTTGATTTGGTCACACTTTCATGCTTTGTATAGTCCCTTTGCATTCTAGCATGTTGGCATCGGGTTTGTCAGTCATTAGCATGCATTACCTTGGCTATTTCAGTGATTTGAAATCACTTATTATGTCATTTCAGTCTATGTTTTGTGCTTACATGCTTGCATTTGTTATCCTTTCAATGCCTTGAAGAAATGTGATCTTATGCTCCATGTTTGAGTCATAGTGCATGCCTTTTGTTTAAGTCATTTGGGCTGCCATATCAGAGGGTTTTTTGGGTGTATTTTGATGCACTAAAACTCTGTTTTGGGTTGCATAATCCATGCCATGAGTGGTTGGGGTAGGTGTAGAGTAATACTCCATTTTGTGGCTTTGAATGCCCTTTGTTTTGGTCCCTTTTCTTCGCATGTTTTAACCATAGTCCATGCATGATTTAGTCTTGTTTTGGAGTGCTTTAGGACTGTTCTAGGTCATTTTGATCCTTTGGGGTTTGGTTGACATAGCCATGGTTTGGACCCTTTTGTTGGCTTCAAGTTTTAGTCATTGTTGCATGCCTCGCTTGCATAACATAGCGGATTTGGCATTGTCTTTTACATGTTTTCAGAGTTCGTTATGCTGGTGATTTGTCCATGTTTGTCTCTTCTTAATGCGCTTGAGAGTTGACTTCTTGCATGCCTAAGTGTTAGACTTCCATATGTGCACATTTGAAGGTGTTTAGTCCATCACTTCCATGCACTTTGGCCACTGTTTTGGGGTGGGTTGAGGCCTTCTCATTTCGGTATAGTCCATCTTTGCATACTTTGCATGTTTGGCATGTTGCATTGCATTGGTCGCATGCTTACATTGTATCATGTTCGCATGTTTTGCATGTTGTTTAGCTAGTTGCATTACATGGTCTTGTTGTATGCTTGACATGTTCATATTGCATTGGTTTAGCTTGCATGATTAGGTAATGTCATGTTGCATTAGCTTAGCGTGCTCATATTGCATTGCATGAGTTGCATCACTTTACATTGTATATGGCATACACGCATTGCATCTTGTTTGGTTTGGGGTGTCAAACCAAACTTGAGGGGTGAGGTGTGTTCGTACTCAAAGTGATGAAACACGTCTCAACCCTCGGTTGCTGATGCCCTTGATCTCAACATGATAGGGTGCAAGGCATTCATTTGTTTTGTTGCATGCATTTACATCGAATGGCAAACTTGGCCTTTTAGGCCATCATGCATCGAAATGCATAATTGATGGCCTGAGGGTTGAGGGTCATGCTCCCTTGAGTTCATTGCATGATAGGGAGTGTGGCCATGTACACATTTGCTTGAAAATTCCATGCCATGCCCTGTTTGCCCTCTGCTACAGCAACTGCAGGATTCTGCAGAAAGAAATAGTCGGCCGGCTACTTGAAGTGCCGACCGACCATCAGTGCCCAGCCGATGGTCAAAGTTTTGGCCGATAACCTTGTTCTCATGGTCGGTGGATTTTTCCTTTGGCCGGTGGCCTTCCAAGACACTCAAAAGGAAGTTCAAAGCAGTTCTGGAAACTTTCACAACTTTCAGAGGAGCAAGGCAGTGTAAACAGAGGCAACAGTGGCATGGTACCGGGTTTCTGGGCGTGGCAAATTGAGCATGCATCATCCCATCATTCGGCCACCTTCCTTTTGTAATTAATTTGTTGATTAATTAGAAGTTTTGTAATTAATTAATTAGTTAGTCAGCTAGTTAATTAGTTAAATCTGTATTATTTATTCGGACCCTCCGAGTGGGGGCAACTGTGTAATAAGTGTGCGTGAGTGTGTGTATGTCTTCCAACCCCACGTCTTTCTTCCCTTTTATTTACTAGCTTTCGATGGTTAGTTTAGGGCATGTTTTGATTAGCATACTTATGATAGCATGTTTGCATACATTCATTCGTAATGCACGCACCGGGCTCAGCGCATCATACTAACTGCATTTGTATTTCAATTCTAAGTTGAATACGTGTTAACTGTAGCATCATCATATGCCATCTTAGAATAGCCGAGCCTATAGTAGTTGCATCTTGCATGTGTTGCATTAGCCACCTCAACATGAACTAGGATCATGCATATGATTACTAAAAGTTCTTTGTTTTGGCTCGGAGTACTAGGTAAGCTTTTTATGCTTTAGCATCTCGCATAAGTGTGAATGTTAACATGACAACATGCTTACCATGTGGCTATGTGCTTATGTGATATTACTGCCTGAATGCCTGTGGGTGAAGGTTTGATTGTTTGAGTTGGAACAACTCATTGAAATCCGTGTTTTAGCCTACTCGCGAGTAGCAAATTCCAAACCATTTTCCAAACGAACAGATATGCAATGCTTTGTTCCAAATTAGGCGATCTAGTCTATACTTTTGTGTTGTGTGCATCACATAGTAAAATTAGCTAATTAATCGGAATAAGAACGCATAATGTTTTCAAAACAAGATATCATGGTTAGTAGAGGCCGATCTTTGATCGGGCGAGCGGGGGTGCTCATAGCTGACCTTCCCCAATCGTACCCAAGTTCCCGAGCCGAGGCAACTTTGGTGATGACGGACACGTGGCCTTAGGCAAATGAGTCAGGGTTTCCTAAATTCCCCAAAATAAAATATTTAGGTGGCGACTCTGTATCTGGCAAAGCAGTCCATGTTTGGCACTTCTTTATATAAAATCTATTTTTCAAAACGATTTGCCAGAATTAGACTCTTTGGTTCAGATTAAGAACCGTGACAACTTGAGTCCGAACTGTAGTGAGCCCATACGAACAAAACGGGGATCCCTCCCCTGGACGTTCGGGGACGTCTACAGAATGTTATTATTTGAGTTTAATTTCTTCACTCTTCCATGTAATTTGAATTCTATCTTAACATGCACCATGGAATTTCAAGGTTTTGAGATTTTAATTCATGTTTCATGAGTTTGAATTTGGATTTGATATGAGGAAAATTAATAAAAATCTAGATTAGAGCAATTCAAGATTTTAATTATGGTTTGAGCTTAATAATGTAGAATTGGTTGGATTTTGATAAATGTTTCATACATGCAAATGACTTTCTAAGAAGTTTATAGCTTTAATTTCATGTTTTGAAGGAAAATAGAAAAGAACTTGAAGTCAATTTTATGTAATTAAAAAGAAAATCAAGAATTGGAGTTATGTTCAAGAAGTTAAATTAGAAATTAATTATTTTGGGTTTAATTTGGAGAGTTATTGTTAAATTAAGTTCCATAAATTACATGCAACAAGGATTTATTGAAGATTTGATCCATGCAAAGGAATTAGGTTCAAATTTATGGAAATTAATTTAGAAATTAATTACTTTGAGTTTGAATTAACATGAAATTGAGTTTTAATTGTACATGCATCATGAATTTTTTTAGAGTTTTGGAAGATCAATTCATGTTTTAGAATTTGTGGGTTTGAAATCGGGCATGATATGAAGAAAATGAATGAAATTTAAATTTGGACAAATATGGAAATAAATTATAATTTATATTTGAGAATCAAAAATTAGTTTGATTATGATTTAAATTTCATACATTCAAATATTTTTGAAAGGGCCTTATAGATTCAATTTTAAGTTTCATGAAACAAAGAAAGAATTGAAAGATGATTTTTAAACGTGAAATCCAAGGTTTAAATGTGAATTAAAATTTTGGAATTTTGAAGTATAAGTGGAATTAACTTTAAATATATGTAATTGGGAATGTTTTTGCATATTCGAGTGAGTCATGCGTGAATTTGTAGCATTGGTAATGTGTTTTGAAGTTTAAAAACATTATGGAAAACCCATAATTCGTCACCATTGCTCGAGCGAAGAAGTTGCCGCTCGAGCGTAGAATGCAAACAACCAGTATTTTTGCAAACCAAGGGGTCCGCTTGAGCGACCAATGTTGCGCTCGAGCGAAGAGTCCTGTTCCAGAAAATTTTGAAAAGTAGTTTCATATTTTGATTTCCATTCTCTTTCACTTCCAAGCATTCTTAGGCAAGAATTATGACTCAACAAGATTAATGAACTACCAGTCAACATAAATTAATTGGTTAAAGGATAAGTCATTGACTTAGTAATAATTGATTAAGAAGCCAAGTAAGAAATTGGTTTATTTAGAAAAGAATAATTTAGTAATAAAAGAATATGTAAAATGAGAACCCAATTCATTTGAATAAAAAAGAATAAGCGTAGTAGAACTTCAGACTACTTAGACAGAAAAAGACAAGAAAAGTCAAGTTTCATCAAGGAATTAATATTGTCTTTCAATATGTATATGTTATGGGTTTGTGTAGGTCACGCGCTATCGTTTGCATGATCTATCTGATTTGTCTGCATTATCTGATCTGCTAGCGGAGCCATCTGTGTGAGTAATAACTCTGTAAAGTTATGTTTAACTTTAATTATTTTCTGATGCTATGAAATGGTTAGTTTTCTAAAATGCAATGTTTAGTATGAATGAATGATTGTCCAAATTTCTAAAATGTATTCGTGGCATCCTTAACACAAGGCCCTTGCTCGGGGGTAACAATACCGTGGCTCAAGTATATTACAAGTTTCCTGGTACCGGAGGTTCCTTATAGAGCTAACAAGCAAGATAACGCTAATGGATGTACCATGTATGATTAAGCATGAATTCTGATTTCCGTATGAAGTTTGAATAAGAATATGAATATGAACATGTTTCTGATTTGAAATCTGAATATGCATAAGACTCTGTTTCTGATGAGAATTCGTTTTCGATATAAATTCTGATTTCTGACTCTGTGATGGACATCATTCATTAAAACCCTTTACTTTGTTATTATTTACTGGGCTCCAGCTCACTGTATTATTTATGTATATAGGTGATTAGGCACGTGACCAAGCTTAGAGGCCTCTACCTGGAATCTGTTTTTGTCGGCCAACCTATGTGTCTCCCGTGGAGGTTCCGATATGTCAAGTGGCTATGGCTATGTGATTTAAAGTTTAAGGTTTGTTTTCTTATTTGGTTAAACAAGTCTTTGTGTATTTTCTAAATAGGACTAAGTCCCTTTTTGTCTAATCTATATATATATATATGATGACGTAAGGATGATGTATATATATGTATATAAAAAGTTTAAAATTTTTCTGTCTTATATAAGTCTGCACAGCTCAATGGACGTTGTATATTTGTTATTTGCTTCCGCTAGCCCCTAATATTATGTTAATCTGTCTCAGAGGCCTTCAGTAATCCTAGGATTACTGGCCGGTTACAATACTAAACCTATAGGGGCGGGTTTAGGTCGTGACAGTTATGAGGTTGTTGTGGCAAAGGAATCGGCCATTTTGGCCACAGTGACGATAGTATTGACATCTGCAAGCCGTGGGATAATGTTATTACTTACATTGGTATTCCTGGTGAATGGCCTACTTACAGGTTCGTTGGTTCTTTGGATGATGCCTTTTTTTAATGCACTTTCAATTTGGACCCCCAACTCATGTAGAGAAGCAAACGTAGATAGTGATGTCACTATCATTCTTTGTAGCATATCTGGATTAAGATTCTAGACCACCAGCCGGACTTGCTCTCTTTCAGATGGCCTATTTGTCATCTGGGCCGCCTTTGCTCTCCGTCTGGCGACAAAGTCAATAAAAGGTTCTTTGGGGTTCTGGGTAGTAGCTTCTAGCTCACTGATGGTCACCTCTATCTGAGTGTTATATGAGTATTGGTTGACAAATCCCTCAGATAGCTCCTTCTAATTCCGCTTCGTAGAATCTTCCAGTTTAGCGTACTAGATGGCTGCTACATCGGACAGAGTTCTTCCAAACAACAACAATTTCTAAGTCCCAAAGAGACTCATTGGCCTCAAAACACCCGAAAACAAGTGAACATGTACAATCGGATCCCTACTTCTATCGAATCTATCAATGTGGAGCATCTTAAACTTCTTTGGTAATCGAACCGAAGCCTCAGTGTACCCGTCTTCAATATCCGGAATGGAATTGAAGCCTTGGGACTTTTTCAGTGCTTTGTCTAGCCTGGCAATCTTGATCATGGCCGAATCTATATCATTAATGTCAAAGGGAAGGAGTCCCGCAGGGGGGCTATACCATCGGTCTATAAGCTGGAGTTGGTGCGAACATCTCCTAGGGATCCGGGACTTGGGGGTTTTCCACTGGGGGAGGTGGATTAGGATTCGGATGAGCAGCCAGGATTGGATAGACAGTGGATGTGGATGCCCCAGATGAGCGTCGCAAATCAGCAATAATTTCATCTTGTGTGACCATCCTTTGATTTACGGTATTTATAGTTCTCTAAAATGCTGCCATCATGGCAGCAACTTCCTCTACGTTCTATGCCATTGCTGATCTGGGTGAGTTAGGTACTGGTGAACTGAATGGGTGGGAACGAACAGGTGTTTGCTGAGTGGTTTGTACTGGTGCTGCTGACTGTCTGTTCCTTCTTCGTCGGGCAACTTGTGGAAGTGAGACTAACACTGGCTGACCACCAACAAGGTCTTGAGTTTTGCAAAGCCTGCCGGAACGAGTCTACACAACTTGGGGGATATTGGGTCTTTTTGAAGCTATGATGGTAAACTACCTAGCAAAAGAAAGAAGAAAAACAACAATCAAAATCAGACAGCACTTCGACCCAATCCACAACAATCATGATCACAATTGACGAACATTCACTGAACTCTGCCCCCAAAACTGATATTTGTACCACTAATATGACATTCCTGTACAGTTTCACTGTAAAAGCACATACCAAGTAAAAGAACCAAAACACCCCTATGAGGGGGTTGGGTTACCCTGGTCTAGATTTTGACATGATCTAGGCTATACTACTTCAAGTAAGTAGTTTCATAACATCCTGTATACAGGTGAGCATCCTGTCTTAATTTGGAATAGTCGCTATGGCTTTACTATATACAGTTAGGCCAAATGGTCAAAAAAGGGTATCTCGGCAAGACTACTTAATATACCTCTCACACCTAACACCGAAAAGTGAAAGGTGGATTAAGCGGTACAGCGGTAATCCAGGTCCAAGGGTTGTGTTTCCAACATGGCAGAGCCCACGATCGGTTAGCCTTTTAGCAAGTTTTTTGGGCAAGCCTCCGACAAACCGTCTAGGAATAGTAGATGGAAAACACAGTGACTTAGAGTAACAATACAAAACATGGGCAAGCCTCTAGCAAACCGTCTAGGAATAGCAGATGGAAAACACAGTGACTTAGAGTAACAATGCAAATAAAATGCCAAGAACATATAAGTGTAAATAGAATTTCACACTATGAAGTTCGAGTCAAGTTCTCTAATTCTTCAGCAGAGTCGCCAGAAATTGTAGCTTACATTTTGTGCTCCTTTCGGATACAATTAGCCCTATAGTTTAGACTCCCGTGGTTCTGAATCTGATTTCACAAGTGCAATGTGAAATAAATAAACACAAATGAGTTCAAATTCGACAATTCTTTCAGAAAATTGATTTTGAATCAAAAATGCCAAAAATGGACTGCTTTGCCAGATTTTAGAGTCGTCACCTAAATATTTTTTAGAAATTTAGAAAACCTGTGACTCGTGCCAAAGGCTATTAGTCCGTCATCACCAAAGTGTCTCGGCTCGGAAACTTAGATATGAAAGTGGAAGGTCATTACTTGAGCACCCCACTCACCTGATCAAAAATCAATCTCTACTAATCATGATGTGTTTCTTATTTACATTATATGCTCTTGTTTAGGTTATTATGCTAATTTTACTAAGTGATGCATGCAAGTATAGACCAATTCCCAAATTTAGAATGCTTTGATTTTATGTTGTTTTTGAAAAAGTGTTTTGAATACATTGAAAAAGTGAGCTCGTATTTACATTTAATTAAATTATTCCAATTTAAATAAAAAGGCCTTCATCCACCAGCATTCAAACAAATATATCACTTAAGCATTTAGCCTCATGGGAATATGTTTGATATGGCAATATAAACACACAATGCAATATGCTAAAGCAAGAAATGCTCACCTAGTACTCCAAGGCAAGCTAAATAAAGCAAAATAATTAGAAAAAATGCATACTCTTAAATGATGCAATATGACTAATGTAACGCACACATTATGATAACAAGTTCGGCTGCTAGCATGGCATTTGAATCAATTCAAAACATAGGATAAATCACGTATTTGAGCAAAAAATGTGAAATTGACATTGGTTAGAATGATGAGCCGAACCGTTATGCGTGGAAGACGAATGGATACAAGTAATGGAAAATGCTAAGTAAATATGATGCTACCATTATAAGCGGGTAAATAAAAGGGAGAAAAAAAAATGAGGATTGGAAGACATACACAAATTATTACACATTTTGCCCTCGTGCAAGAGGGTCCGAATGTCCAAGTGTCCGAGTTAATTACTAGCTATTACAAATCCCAAATGAATAATGAATAACCAACTAACTATCTAAGTTATTACAATAATGATATTAACAGTAAATATTACAACAATAATAAATAATAATAATTACACTAACAGTAATTACAACAATAAGATGTGCAATAATTTTACAACATTATTATGAACAATAATTATAACAATAATACTAAAATAACAGAATATGCACAAGGATCATATGCGCGTCAATGAGGGCCATTTGTAGAAAATGCTCTGTCTGCCTTCTATGGAATTGCTCTGTTTCACCCTCAGCCACTACCCCCTGTTTCTGCTAAAAGTGATCTGTTTACCAAACATTGGAGCCCGATCGGCCCCTAATGAGGCCCGACCGAGTCCAAACAAGGCCAGTCGTGCCCTATTTTCATGTAAAAAAATATTTTTGTGCTCTGAGGTGAAAACAGTACAGACAGAGCCTTTCTAAGCCTTGTTTGTCCCTTTGCTCTTCTCTATCATGGGAAACTCAAGAGAAGAACGAATTCGATTCCGAAGCCATCAATGGTAGCAGGTTGATTACTTGATGATTTCGGACACATTTGGACAAAAAGTTAATAAATGCAATAAAAGACAACCACCTCTCTCTCTTATTATGAAGTTAGCTCAAAGAAGGAGGTAGACACGCCTTAAGATTTATCAAAATATGATGAATTGATATGTGATGACTCTTGGCGTGATGGACTCGGCATAACGTCCGGCTGAATCCAACCAATTTTATTCATCTTCTTTATGTCGGTTTTATTGATTTTAAGCCAATTTTATTAGTCATTTCCATTCTTTAATCTTTTAGTCTGATAATGAGATTTAAGTCCACTAAATGAAGAGAAATGTCAGATGAGAAGTGATCCTTAGCATGAAAGAGAAACTATGCCTTGACGATGAACCTCCGAAGAGATTAAGCCATTGAGCATAGGAGTTCTCTTTCTTATGCCATGAATAACAATCAATTGCTTGAAACAACTCCCAAACAAAAAAAACAAAGAAAGGACGGAGGGTGCATAGATGATTATACGAAATTGATTATTACCAAAAATGGAACTCTTTGCATAGAAACTAAGTAAAGAAAGCTAACAACTCGAATGACTCGATGTCTAAGGTCTAAACAATCGAAGCCATGAGGACGTACAACACAACAAGCAAAGTATTCAAAGCATAAATTAATTAAATGAATTAAAACAACCCTAAAACAGTCTCTAACAAACAAAAAAAATAGTAGCTAAAAGTATGTTTAAAAGAGTACAAAACATAGCCAAAACAAAGAGATACAAAACTAGTAAACAAGACCAAGGAGGGGTGGCTAACCCCTCCACTTTTGAGACTTCTAAACCATGTTTTCCAGCCTTTTTAACCTCTAAAAATCAGTTTGTAAGTCAAGAAAAATAGTAGTAAAACAAAGGGAATGAGTTATGAAGTAAGGTGTAAGAAAGGGTATTAAGCCTCTATACCTTTGGTAGCTATTCAACCTCAAGTTCCAACACTTGAAATGGATCGAAAACAGCACAAAAACACAAGAAATATATAGAGAGAGATTGAAATGAAAGCAATGAAAAAGGTGACAAGTTTATACCTCTTGAAGAAAGCAAGCTTTGGTTATAAACCAAACTTGATCCTAGCACTCTCGAGGTTGAATTATGCTTTTCAAGGTTCAGCTCTAAGGGTGTATATGATGTATAGATATGGTTTAAGGATGATATAATATCTCAAAGATAGCTTGCTAAGGAAGAAGGAGCTCTCAAAGGTTTTTTACACTCTTGGAAATTTTTCTAACCCCCAACACTAAGGTAGCAGCTCGTATTTATAGAATTTGAGCTAAATAGGTCACAAATATCTTCAAAAATAGACAGCTGGTGGATTTCCGCCCAGAACAGTGTTTCTCGCCCAAATGGCCACAGCCGGCCCCAAATGAGGCACGGCCGAGTCCCAATGTGGCTCCCATATTCCTCTGGTTCAGGCTCAGTGTATGTTGGCATGGTTCTGAAAAATGGATTTTTGTGGTACAGAGGGATAGAAACAGCTTGGGTATGGAAGGTTGAAATGTAACTAGATTCCTTCGTTGAGAATTCGAAGCATTGACAACGTCACTTTCATCATCGAGTGCTCAGGACAAAGTGCCCAAGTCTTGTGGGCGGTCAAAAATGGGGTGTCTACAAGGAGGTTCAAAACCAAAAGCTACCTACCTCGATGTGGTGTATCTTCTTAATGTACTCTTTCTTTGTTTGCATCTTGTTGCATATCTGTTATCGTGAAATCCATTCATGTGGGGGATTGTTGGAAAATGACTTTGATGTTTTGGAAAAAAAAACCTTATTTTTTGCTAACTTTGAATATTAATTAAGGTGGGACCCAACCGTTAATTTTAATGTTACTAATTGGATTCATGTTTAATGCCACGTAGTGAATAAAATCATGTATTTGGTTACTCAAAACCATTTCCGAATGAATGAGAATTCAATGTGCATTTTCGAGTTCGTGGAAATGGCTTTTGGTGGGTTTCCTACACGTTTGTGAAATGTGCTTGTCCCACATTGGAAAGGCTTAAGGATTTGTATGGGTATATATACCCTAGCTTGGAATACTTAGGATGGGCCCCAAGGGGTATCCGAGTTTGTGGAAATGTGAGGTTATGGGTAAAGGAGGGCTAGACCCATTTGACCTAGAATAAAAATCACACGCGCGTGCCATCGCAGCCGTCCATCTGGTCGGGTGCGTGGTATGAGATTGGGTTGGGCTTGTCTGATCAAATACTTATATTTTTTGGGCCAAAAACATTTGTAATTTATTTATTTATCTTTAATTTTGGTTTCAAAATTGAAAATAAATTGGTCCAATTTTTTTTGTTTTTTCCTTCACCCAAACAGATCCCAAATAGGTTTACCCACCCGAACAAGTTCAAAACAGGTTCATACCTGTTGAATTCAAACTGAACAAATCTATATCTGTCCGAACAGTTTCCTATCTGTTGGCACCTATTCGGAAAAGCCACATGCTCTTCTATATAAAGCCTTCTATTCCAGTAAATTCTTTCAATCGAATTTTTCCCTCAAAATTTCGTCCTTCTTCTTCTATTCGTCTCTATGTTTCTACATTTGTTCTGCATTTAATTTTTAAGAAGAAACAGAGAAAGTCATAGCAGAGCTTTGGTTCGCCAGACTTGATTTAGTAGTGCTGCAAATCAATTGTTAGTCGTTGCATCTTAGGAAGTAGACACCGATGAATCTCAAAGTACCGGAGTGAAGGCGAAATCTACTTTAAGGAGATTGTGTCCAATACAGGTCTTGACGTTTAAAGTTTCTATAAGCAATTAATTTGGAATTTAATTTATTTAATTATTTTCTGAATTATTTTATTTTGTTATTTATTTTAATTATACATTTAATTTACACACACCCCTGTGGGAATAACAATTATTTGTGTTTACGGTTTATATGGGTATTATTACTCATCTATTTTTCTGTTTCAAATTAACGTTTTGGTGTGATGGGAGAGGATTAGAATGTTTTGATTGATTGTTGATTTAGAAATTCTAATTTATGTTGAAATTTTATGGTTAGGGCTTTTGAATAATGGGTACTCTGGTTGGTTTATTTGAATCACGCAATGCAGGCCAAGTTTTGGCATTATTGATCGTTTTGTTCATCTGGGTTCTTTGATTTGACAACATGAAATGGAAGTTTGGGTTAAGGTTTTAATGGATTTTTGCTTTTTAGTTTGAATTGAAGCTTTGTTGAATTGAAAGTGGATTGATCAATGTAGGGTTTATCAATGGCACTGGCTGTATGCTCCATTCTCTAATTGAGTCAAAATATAATTTTTTTTAGTTTGATCAAAATACAAAGAAAATTGTGAGTAAACTAAAAAAAATTAGTCAAATCATAAAGAAAATCTTGAGCAAACCATAGAGAAATTTGGAAGTAAATAAGAAAAAATTCAAATTAGAGAAACTTCAAAACTCAGAGAAAATTAGAGAAATTGAGCAAACTGGAGAAATTTCAAAACACAGAGAAATTTATCTGAAAATTTTCTAGATCAAAATTTCGCTGTATCAAAATTTCTTTGTAAAAATATTGAGAGACCCTAACTATTATGAAAATATTATATATCTTTTATGTTATAAAATCTTAATATCAAGGATTTGAAAAAAAAAAACCTCATAAATTTTTTCCATCAATCTAAAATTATTTTCTAAACTTCACCTGTAAACGTTATTTATCCTAAATTTTGTACGAAGGGTTGAATTATAAATGAAAAATTATCTTGTAAGTTTGGCCGACTGTAAAATTAGAGTTGAGACTTTTAAAACAAAGCGATCAATTTCAAATATACATAAAAGTTTGTGATAATAACAATTTTAAATTATATCCATTTTATTGATTTTTTATTTAATGTGAAAATTATATCTTTTTGTTTTTTTTTTTTTTGTAAACATATAAAACAGTTATATTAAAAAAACAAATCAATAGACAAATTAAGAAAAAAATAACAAAATCTTAAAAGACCAAACAAACAACCTATGAAGAAATATAAGCCCCCCCCCCACAAAAAAAGTTACAATTTAGAAAAATCACCGATCTACTCAAAATATGGTTAAAAAAAGTAAAATTTAGATCAAACCTACTGTTAAAGCTGTGCAAAATATTTCTAAATCCGCACCGATCTGAATCAGTCCACACTGCTCTATCGAAATTGCTCTGCTCCGCTATAATTAATGCATATATATTTTTTAACCTTTAATAAAATATCAAAGTAAAAATGAGTGTGAGAGATTTAAGATGTAAAGTTTATTATAAATTTGTAGTTATATATATGAAAAATATTATGTAAAATTAGTTTGTGTTATATATATGAAAAATATTATACAAATTAGTGTTATATATTTTGCAAATACTTAATAATTAGTTAGAATATTTTTCAATCCGTCCAAAACCGTCCAAATCACAATTTATCGATATACCAATCCTCTTTCGATTTATAATTTTACTCTTAAACCGCCCGAACGACACCGCGCATACCTCTACCTGTTGTAATCATCAACGTCATTCCCGTCATCGCTACCCAACTTCGCCACCATCATTGCCAAACTCCGAACATCGTCAGAAGTCAGAATTGAAGAGGCAGAACACCCATAATAATATGAAAGAAGGATTGAGAAACGAGAAAATCATTGTATCAAAAATCTAAAAATTTATGCAGAAATTGAGGAGGTGAAAAATTATTTGTATTTTGACAACACACTAAAAAAGTCAAAAGCCAGCTTTTAATCCAGTTTGAGTCACATCACCTCTCACATGAAACAGTAAAAAAAATCAAAAAAAATTAAAAAAATCAACTTTTAATTCTCTTTTCAAAACACCCTTTAAAGTACTAAAAATAGGTATAACTTTTTGTATATTTAAATTTATTTTTATTTGTAATCTATTAATATTAAAATAGTAAAATGTGGCCCTTATTTCCATTTCCGAATTATTCTGAGAATGTATCATTGTCACCTACAATTTAAAATTAGGTAAATTATACTTTACTCCCCTAAAGTTTTACCCATTTCTCACTTTGGCCCTTTAAGTTTGATTTTTTTCACTTTGACCCTTTATGTTTACAATCATTCCCACTTTAGTCCTTCATATTTGCAATCATTTCCACTTTGACTCTTTAAGTTTGATTTTTCCCACTTTGCCTCTTCATATTTGTAATCCTTCCCATTTTAACCCTTCATGTTTGCAATACTTCTCATTATACTCTTAAACTAACTTCCATAAAAAAAAATAACAAAATTTGTCACAATACTAACACATCAGCTCCATATGTGATATAAAAAATTCACTAAAGATGCAAAAAATAAAAACAAAAAAAATTAAATTTTTTTAGTCTCTAGTGAACTTTTTTCTCAAATTTATTAATAAACATCATTACATTATAGTTGCATCTAAATTAGATGCAATTAAAAAAATAAGGGTAAATTACATTGACACCCCCTGAGATTTATGTTTATTACAGTTTGCCCTCACCTTTTAAAAATTACATCCCCCTCCCTGAGGTTTAAAGTTTCATAACAGTTCTTCCCCTCACCGTAATGATCATCATACATAAAATTAAATTAACAGGGGGGTTAGTATAATTTCCCAAATGTGAGGGGGTGAACTGTAATAAATATAAACCTCAGGGGGTGTCAGTGTAATTTACCCAAAAATAAAAACAAATTTAGCTAAAAAAAAGTTTACTAAAGACGAAAAAAACAATAGTAACTGTTTTATTTTAGAATTGATAATGCAAGTGTTTGAGTCAGTATATTTTCATTTTTTTCGTCTTTAGTAATTTTTTTTCTTTTTTTAGTTAAATTTGTTTTTATTTTTTTTGTTACATCTAATCTAGATACATTTATAATGTAATAATGTTTATTAATAAATTTGAAAAAAAAAAAAAAGTTCATGAAAGAGTAAAAAAATCCCAATTTTTTTGTTTTCTATCTTTCATTTTTTACATCTTTAGTGAATTTTTTACACATGGAGTTGATGTGTTAGTAATGTGGCAGATTTTGTTAGTTTTTTTGATAGAAGTTAGTCTAGAAATAAAATGAGAAGAATTGCAAATATGAGGGGTCAAAGGGGAATGGATTGTAAATATGAAGAACTAAAGTAGGAAAAATTAAACTTAAAGGTCAAAGTGGGAAGAATTACAAATATGAAAGGTCAAAATGAAAAATATTAAACTTAAAGGATCAAAGTGAAAAATGAGTGAAATTTTAGGGGGCAAAGTGTAATTTACCCATTTAAAATTACAATTCTAATGTGCCCTTCGTTTTCACATAGAGAAACAGTCAGATCGCTAGAGAGAGAGAGGGCCCCTGTGATTCGCGCGCATGTTCGCTGTGCTAAAACCCTAGAATTCTAAAACCCTAGAATTCTTTGGTTCAGTAGCGAAGAAAGATCGAAAATGGTGGACAAGAAGATCAGGAACGAGGCTAGCAGTAGTAGCAGCAGCATCAGTGGAAGCAGCAACAGAGGCGAAAGTGTCGTAGTCGATGTTGGCCCCCGCCAAAACTCTTGCGGTTATTGTAAATCCTCTGGACCCTCCAGTATTTCTCACGGTAAGTGATTCAATTATGAATATGGGTTGATCGATTTCCTGAATTTTGCATTTCTTTTTGCTTAAGTTGAAATGATCTGGGGATTTTGTATAGATAGCTAGAGTAGTTATGCTAATTTGAAAATTCAAATATTTTTTCAACCAATACTAAAACTTTATTGTTCAATTTCTGTTTCTGGGTTTCACCAAAAAAAAATGTGAGTCAATTGCATTTATGGGTTTATCTTTCAAGATCACTCTGCTTTTGAAATGATTGTCTATTCATCATTAAGCCATTTCATTTCCAATTAAGAGCATAAAAGATAGAATTCTGCACTGATGAAGTTTGTTCTCCAGTGCCATAAAAAATATAATTCATTTGATCGGTGTCGTGTTGGATGCTGCTGAAAGTTTGCTTTATATGGATTTCTAAATCTCCTACATGTGGTTGACAATTTTTATTTTTAAAAAATAAAGCAAAATTTTGAATAATGTCTATGGGGAAATAATAATTCTTATCAATTAAATACATTGGCCCTCATACTTATCCCAATTTGATGCATTAAACAGCAAGGTGGGGTCACTGAGTGGCATTTTTGTGCAAAATCCCAGATTATAATCAAAAGTTTAATATCTTGCTTAGAAGCCTTTGCAGCACTTTGAAATAGATGGCTTGATGGGAGGAAATCTATCTTCATCTGAAAAATTGTTCCACTTTTTAGTTTGAAATTCATGTTGAAATTTTCTGCTGATTATCTAAATTGAATTTATTCTGATGCAAAGGAATTTTTGAATTGTGATATCTGATTGGCCAAGGGAAGGGGATTAAAATTTATACCTCTCTTTCATGTTGTCTCTTAAGCATAAAACACAGACGTCCATCTAAAATGTTAAAAAAGGAGCCACAAATATTAGTTCTTGTGTAAAGCACACTTGTGAAAAAGGGTTTATTGTATGAGGTTTGAATTCCATTTAAACTGTTTTGAGTGTTCATTAGTGAATAATTATGTACTGTACTTCTCTATTTGTTTGTTCTAAGCCGTTACACATTGCCTTAGATAAAGGTTTATTTGTAGTTTCTTTTTCAGTAATTTGTATGCCTCCATTTTGCAGGTCTACGGGCACATAGTTTGACAGTTGATCATTATCAAGGTTGGTAACTCTTGCTTCTCACCATGTTTAGTTAGTCAAGACTTGGTACACATACTGCATATAGGAACCATAGTCGGAAGTCAATATGGTTACTTTGTCTTGCCTTGAACCTGTTGCTGGAATACTTAAATAATCGTATCATTAAAATCAAATGGTTCTTATTGTCACTCCAAGAGTTGGACTCAACTCAAGTAGGCATGGTATCGTTTCCTTCTTAAGAATTTCATTGTTGGTTTTCTCTCTCTCACACACACACGCGTGCGGGCGCGTAAAAATAGAATAAAATAAAACTAGAGGTGCATGTGCACATAGGTAGACAAAACTGTGTTGAGACTCTTATTAGGGCATGAATCCAAATATGAAATGAGATGTTCATTAATTAATTCGTATTTGGTGAAGGTGGTGGGTTGTGATGTTCATTCATTAACAATGAGATGTTTTGGCATTGTTTTGTCCTCTACTATAAATGGATAGCTGTTGATTAAAATGTATTTGTATTCACTGGCTCCAACATATTTTTGCTCTATAGCCCTTCTTGACAGAGGTTGGAGAAGATCTGGCTCTTTCCTTTACAAACCTGAGATGGAAAGCACATGCTGCCCTTCTTATACTATCCGTCTGAAGGCGAGTGATTTTGTCCCTTCCAAAGAGCAACTTCGAGTGTCTAAACGGATGCAAAGGTATTTTCATATTGTTTCTCTAGTTTTCAGATGCTATGTCATTTTGTGTGTATATATATATATATATATTAATACATGCATCTATACGTAGATGAGATTTCTAATGAATCTGAGACTTTTGATGAATCATCATCAAAGTTGTGTTTGAAGATATTTCATTTTCTAGGGACTAATTTAAATGAACTCTGATTTATTTGATGAGTAGGCACTGATGTTCTTTAGAGCATGGGTAAAGTTCACATTAGTTATGAGGGTACCAGCCAAGGAGAGATCATGTTGAAATATTTGTCATCTTTGGTTTTTAGAGTTGTGTGGAAAATTGCAATATACTCACAGAATTCTTCTTCTAAAGTTATTACATGAGTTTGATTGGATTTCAGACTAGCTGCTTTTGATTATGCTCCATAGACACTAAGCAATTTGGTGATGCCTGTTCGTTGTCAAGTTTGGCATAATAGATGTCAGCTTTTAATATAGAAAAATTCTATATTTATCTCTTTTAAGAATGATGTTACACAAAAATACTGATGGCAGTAATGACTAACTAATAGGTTTCTATGTGGAACATTGGATGTGAAAAAGAGAGATAAGTTCAGAAATGAGCCAAATGCTTCTCAGGGTTCATGCAGCAGTGCACCTAATGAAATTAGAAGCTCAGCAGCAAGGGAATCATTGGCAGGTAAAAATGAAGAGAAGAATAAAGCTGAACCGTTTATGCATTATTTTTCGGACCAGATTGATAATGCAGTACAAGTATTTGTTGGAAGTGGAGAGTGTCCTTGTGACATTCAATTACCAAAAGCTTCTATTAAAAAAGTTGCACCATCCAAACTGAAGTTACTAGTTGAAGGATCTGAAGATCTCTTGTTCTCCAGCAATATTTCTTTCCAGATTGCAGCTGCTTTAGGGCGGGCAGAGAAGGACGGATACAATTTAAAGTTATCAAGAAATAGTGCACAAAAAAATGGCCAGTCTTTTGAGCTTTCCTCGACAATAATTGCAGAAAAACTATCAAGTTCATTAAATCAGTTGGCAGAAAGCTCTGGTCTGTCAATCAGAGCCTGCAATGGGCACATTAACTTCTATTCTGCTAAAAAACAAGCTTGGTCAGACGAAGTGGTTGAAAGTGTTTCTATCTCTAAAGAGTCTCCTACAAAAAGTGGAATTAAAGGGAGTTGTTCAAAGGAGATCTCTGAATTTCCTCAGGGAGAAAGACGGAAGCTTGAGTTTCGTTTGAAAAGGTCAAGTTTTGATCCAGAAGAATTTGCCTTGTATAGGAAATACCAGATTAAAGTGCATAATGATAAACCATATCATGTCACAGAAAGCTCATACAAGAGGTTTTTAGTTGACACTCCCTTAATATTTGTTCCATCAAACGGCAATGATACAGTTCCTCCTTGTGGCTTTGGTTCATTCCATCAACAATATGTGATTGATGGCCAGCTAGTTGCAGTTGGTGTGATTGATATCCTTCCTAAATGTTTGTCAAGCAAATATTTATTTTGGGACCCAGACCTTGCCTTCTTATCACTAGGAAAGTATTCGGCCCTGCAAGAAATATCTTGTGTGAAAGAGAATCAACTCAGTTGTCCTAGCCTCGAGTATTATTATCTGGGCTATTACATTCACTCCTGCATCAAAATGAGATATAAAGCAGCATATCGCCCGTCTGAGCTTCTCTGCCCTCTTCGTTACCAGTAAGTTTTTTATCTGCATTATATAACTGGCCAACTAAATTTGCTGGGTGTAAAGTTTATTGGTATTCCATGAATTATTGAGTATCTCTGTAATTTTTGTGCTAAGATACTGTATGTTTAGAGCAACTTGCTCCTGAGTTTTAGAGTACATTGGCTTGTGAAATCTTCTGTTCTGTTATGTCACATGCATATTTAGTTGTTTATGTTTATGGCATGATAGCCCTATGTCAAGTAACTAGTCTTGTAAATAAATGCTGCCTACCAAAATTAATGACCTGATGGTGTGGTTGATGGGATACCTTTCTAAATTGATATTGCCCAAAGCTCAACATTACTAAGCAATTAGACTTCAGTGTGGGAGGTTTCAGATTGATCTGCCCTTTGCCAAAGCTCAAAGCACTTTTGCAAATAAACTCAACTGTGGAAGGATTTGAAAATAAGTATAAAAGGTTGTGAACAGCTACACAATGGACATTGGGTATTTTCTAATTTTTCAACAGGAGTGATCATCGGCATTATGAGCTTGAGTTTGTCTGATTTTTGGTTTGATTGAAGTTAAGAGAAACAAAATGTGTTTTTCTCTGACCAACTTGAGCTTATCATTCATTTTGCCTGATGTTCACTGCTATTAATTAACTTAATTTTGCATGTTTCTGTCACGTGTTCATGTTACTGTGGCATTTGAAGTTTTAGATTGGGCCATCACGGGCTTCTTGCTTTCTTTTTTTGAACTCTTTTCTGACAAGTGCATAATTTCTTGGGGGAATTACACTGACACTATTGTCAGTAAAAAGTATTCACAAAAAAATGAAAAACATTATAAATATTAATAATTAATATTATGAACTCTTTTACTAATATGTAATAATTTTTTGAAACTTACACTAAATAATAATTTCCCCTAATTTCTTCTGCAGGTGGGTGCCATTTGATATCGCAAGGCCGTTGCTTGATAGGAAACGGTATGTCATCTTATCTGATTTTGCCACTTCTCCAAATGAAGAGCCCTCAGCACCTAAAACACTTGAAAATAATATGGAACTGCAACATGATGACCCTGCCCAAGAAGACATGAATGATATTCCTATTGATGAAGACGAAGAAATGGATGAACCTGATTTTGAAGATTCTGATGATGAATCAGGCTCAGAATACAGTGGTTTGACTTATGTGCAATTGGAAGACGGAAGTGTCAGTGATATTTTGATTGGGTTAAAGGGATCTCGCCTCAGATATAAGGTACATATATACTCAATGTTCTGGTGCATACAATTACTTTGGATGTGTTGAATTATCTCTGTCGTGCAGATTGTGGATTTATGTCTCTACTTGATACATACCCACTCAATCTAATGCTCCATTTGGTTGAAAGGATGCAAAACTGTATTCATCTTCCTCGTGCTTCCCAAATTCCTTTTGAATTGGACTTTCCTCATAGGGAGGCCAAAAAATAAATATATAAAAACAAAAACAAGAGGAGATAATTTTTGGCTGGGTTTTCTATTTTTATTTTCTTTTCCTTGTTTATCTTTCTCCTTAATTGTCAAGGCACGTGACATGACACGGACACAACAACATGCTGATTTTTAAAAAAAATGCTGTACATGACATGCTTGGAACATATTAAAATTTATATTTTTACAAATTTATTGTCATTCATATAAATAACTTATTTAAAGATAATAAAAAAATATTTAACATAACCTTAATTAGATTTGAAATTTATATCATTCACATAGTGGTTACATTCTAAAAAATACAAAACAATTGTAGAACATTGTAACGGATATGATATATTTATCTTATAAATATTTCCAAACATATTTAGGCCTTGTTTGGCAAGTGGCTTTTTTAGCCAAGAAGCCAAAAAGTCACTAAAAGAATCAAAAAGCCAACAACTCGTACCAAAAAGTCAAAGATTCTCTTTTCTCTCTACTTTTTGCACATCTTTTCGTAAAAAGTCAAAAAGTTATCCCAAACATACTAGTTTTTTTTACATCACATTTTAGCTAAAAAGCCAAAGTTACTAAAAAAGCGTGTTCCCAAACGAGACCTTAGAATGCACAAATTATGTTATGAAAAATGCAAAACATTGTTATTATGAAGCGATTCATCACATAAGACGTGTGTGGAGGGGTCAAAAAATGCTGGAGAAGTATCTGTAAAGTGTCAGTAAATTGTCTGATATTATGAATTTGATTTCTTTAATTAAGACACATTGAAGAGGTGTCTGACATGCTTTTAGGAGTGTTTAAATAGTGTTGGTGTTCGGGCACGACACACTACCTCCGCAGAAGTTTTTGTGTTTTTTAAGTCCATGCCTAAATCATTGCTGGTGTTGAGACTTGATCAGCTGTCTGCATAGATGTCTCCCAACTTTGTAGATGGATTCTGCTTCATATTTATGAAACCTGTGGGTATTCCCCATGTGTGTGATGGGTTTAACCCTTACGAAACCTTTGTTGGGTATATTGTTTTTCCCGGTAACTTGCCCGGGTTGATTTGAAAATATATGCAAATGATATTTTGTGCAATCTCTTTTTTTGTTATCATGGTTTAATGTAATTGGCACCATGTTCTTTTTGTTTGAAGGATCTACAACATGCAATCAAACCCTCGAGAAGGAGTTACATGGAAACCGAGTTGTGTAGATACATGAGAGCTGTGGGTACAGAGCTTTCTAAGCAAATGGTTTATTCATTTGAGTGACTTGACAACGATCTCAATCTCAAATAACATATTTATATTCCACTGTTGGAACTCAAATATTTCTGCTGGTGATCAAATTGGGAACCAAAATGTAGCTGTCGAAGAGTTCTTCTTCCTGAGGATTATTCCGATATGTGAACAATTACATATTTGAATTCCAGGTTCATATGGTGGATTGAATAGTTGGTTTCGTGAGTTTTCTGGACTTGGGAGAAATAAGTCTTTTGGATGTAGATATGTTTTATTCTCTCTTTCTACCCTTTTTTAACACAAGTTCCACCCTTGAGGTACCAAGGAAAATGGTATATTTTTCCAACCTTCATTGCTTTTTCTGAGGTATGATTTATTCATGAATGTTTCTCGAACAGACTGTTTGAATGAAGGAAAGATGGAGGGCAGAAGAAAGAAGAGTGGGATGGTTTTTGCTAGGTCTACAGATTTGCAGTTCACTCACTTTATGTTGTGTTTGGATTGTTGATTTGAATAGAAATTTGAATAGGGAATAAGAAAATATGAGTAAAATATAAGTTTAATTAATTAATTTTTTTATTTTAAATTTTTATCAGAAAGAAGGGGTAGGCCCACTTCTTTTTTGTCGTTGGGTTCAGTCTAGGCCCACGGATGTTATTGCGCCATCCTCAATAGGGGTAAGCAGTGAATATACCGATCCGTTCAAACCGACCGAATTGAATCGATCCGTTGTATTTTGGACGAATGCGTGATGACGAGCGGACGGTTGCGGATTGATTTTTTTCAATCCACCTAGTTTTGGACGGATGACGGATTTAAAGTTCCTCTGGTCACAAAAGAACCGCTAAATTGCGAGCATTCCTTATAATTTGTAAAATTTTGTGTTTTCAATTTATTTAGATATTCTATTTATGTTTTCAATTGAAAAATGGTTCTGTTGAATATTTTCTGTTGAAAAAGAATTTTCAACTTGAATGTATTTTTTGAATTGAAAAAAATAAATGTATTATTTATCTATATTTTTTAATATTTAAATTTAACTCTAAAAATAATAAATAAAAGAGATGATATATGATGGTTGGTTTTTATTTTCAAAAACAGATATAGATGTAACAATATAGAGATATACAATCTCTGTTACTGTTCTGTTCATGATTTTGGTGATTTGAATTGTTTTTATATTTTAAAAAGCATAGATTGTAATATTTTATGTGGATGAAGTATGCTGTGATTGTAATATGTGAATGAGGCATACAGAGATTGTAATATATTTTCAAGGTAATTTTTTTTTTTTTTTTAAAGAAGTGCACAAGTTGAATTATGTTGAAAATTTATAAAATTTTAAACTGTCAAACTAATTTGTATCTATTCGTCAATTTACTCAATTCACATCTATTAAATTGACTAATAGAAGCGAATAGATTTTTTCTAAACTATCAATCTGGCAGACTGACGACGGAGTGAAATTTCGTGGCCGCAATTGCTCTTAATCCTCAACGTCAGTTATATGTTGGGGCCAAGATTTTAAAGTTAGAAAAATGGGCCTCAAGATTCTTACAGCCCACGTCGTCTTTTTCTTTTAGGAAAGATGGGACACGTGTTGGTGTAGGAGTGCAAGGCCTCAATGCAATGTGAGAAGTGGCCACTGTTGTCGGCAAAATGTTTATTTTTTGAAAAATGTCAGGATTTTAAATGTTTTATCAAATGTTTTATCTGGACGTGACTCACGTTCTATGTGATGATGACGTTAGTCTTACATTCATGTAAGATATTTATTAGAATATTTGGTAAAATATTTAAAATTCTTAAGAGTATGTTTCTGATTAAAATATAAATTTTAATTTTAAATTTAAATTTAAAATATATTTTTTATGTTGTTTAAGTAACAAAAGTATTTTTTATTATGTCCATTAATGATTATAGGTTCAAATATTGTAGTATTTTTTATGTAACTACTATGACTAAGTTGTTCACTTCTAATAATAATATATATTTTTTATTTAAAAATATCAATGTGGTTTAGATTTATTAATTTTATACATCAGTTCAATCTTATTCACGTTTCAAATTTCCCGGCCAAATTCTGATCCCTTTTTCTGACAGTAAATTACTCATACTACAATGGTTTTGGGACAAGTACTCTAATTTGTATTGAGCAATGCTACATACCACTAATTTATCATCACTAACTCCATCACTAGTGAGGTGGCAATTGAAAAAAAAAAAAAAAAACAAAAACCAAGGCACAAAACACATGTAGCAGTGGATGGAACCCACTGCCACATCATTAGAGCCACCACTAATTAGTGGTCTAAAGCATTTTTGATTTGTATTTTATTGACTGAAATAGTTAGACCTATCAATTTTTTTGTTGGGTTTTTTTAAGAGGCAACAAATCCCAAAGTAATACGTTGGGTTTTTTTAAAGAGACAACAAATCCCAAAGTAAATGGCGAAGTAATGTTCAAGACTACTAAATAATTTCTCTATTATTATTTTAGTTACTTATTGATTATTTATTAAGTATAAATAAATAAATTCTTAATAAAATTCATCTCTATTAGGAAATTTGTAAAAAAAAAAAATCACATTTTTTCGGTTATTTATTTATTTATTTATTTTTAATGTTTAGTGCAATTTGTTTTTAAAAAATTGCATTAAATTTTTTTAATTTCCAGGTCATTCTAGTTTATAAGAATCTAAAATTTTAAATAAATTTTAAAAAATTAAAGACAACAAAAAGGACCTCGATTTTTTTTAACATTTTCCAAATGCATAATGATTTTATCTTTAAAATCTATACTATATATTAAGCAAAAGGGGGTTTTAACCCCAAGGCCTGTGGGAGTTCCAATCTCCTAATACTAATTTTCTAATTTTTTGATTTAAAAAAAAAAAAACCTCAGCATTTATTGACTTCTCCCAACCCAACCTCAACATTTATTGACTTTTCTCAACCCACAATCCCTTTTGATTTCTCTCATAATTATTGCAACACCCTTTCAATTTCTCCCATAAACTATGGTTACACACAAAAATAAAAATAAAAAAGATAAGAATTTAGCTATAGATCTTAAAAAGATATAACATCTAAATTTAAATTATGATTTAATAATATAATTATGTATTTTTTGTTATGTATATCTATCAAAATTTGAAATCACTTAATGGGACAAATTAATCAATTTTCCAAAATTATTGATTTTTAATTTACAAAATAGATTAAAAAAAACTATTGACTGATTTATTTATTTAATAACAAAAATATTTCATAATCTCTCCCTCCTAATCTCTCTCACAAATTTTTAAAAAAAAATATTAAAACTTGCATTCATTTTCTCTTCCCCAAAAAATCAGATAATATTTTCTATTAAAGTTGTAGATATAAAAACTATTGACTGATTTATTTATTTAATAACAAAAATATTTCATAATCTCTCCCTCCTAATCTCTCTCACAAATTTTCAAAAAAAAATATTAAAACTTACAATTATTTTCTCTTTCCCAAAAAATCAGATAATATTTTCTATTAAAGTTTTAGATATCTACCTATATTTTATATATTATATTATAACATAACAAAAAAACTAAAAAACTAAAAAAAAATCTTTAAAGTTTATGTAAATAAACTTTAAATCAATAAAACTCACATGTCTATCACATATCTAACTCACATCATAACTTACCTAAATAATAATAATTAAAAACAAATGGAAACCACAGATAAATTAAATTTAAAAAAAAAAAAAGATACCCACAACTCCATCTTAAATAAAATGAAAAAAAAAAATATCCGAATAGAAACCACACAAAAATAAAAATAAAAAGATATATCTATCTATCTATCTATATCTATCTATATTATATATTAAGCAAAAAGGGGTTTTTAACCCCCAAGGCCTATGGAAGCTTTACTATCCCAATCTGAATTTTTAAAATTTTTTATTTAAAAAAAAAAATTCAGCATTAATTGATTTGGTCAAAATTCCTTGATCAGCATTTATTAACTTTTTTCAATCCACATATCTTTCCACATGCTTGCAATTATTGATTTGGTCAAAATCCCCTGATCAGCATTTAAAATCCCCTTCTACAAATAATTATAGATACAATTCGTGTATAGTTACTGCAGTACCATTTTCAATTTCCCCCATATACTATGGTTAGTGATAAAAAAAAATCTTAAAAAACATAATTTATATATTAAAAAAAATCTAAAACAAATATAAATATCTATAATTATCCCGTGCATAGCACAGGTGATAGGCTAGTATAAAGTAAAAAAAATAAGGACCTTGCTACATCCCCCTAAAAACACTCCCCCTAATCTCCCTAATTTCCATATCAAGTAAAAAAAAAAAAAAAAACAAGGAAACAGTTACCCAAAATGGAAATTAGGGGGATTAGGGGGACAATTTTTAGGGCTCCAAATCATTTTCCAAAAAATAATTGTCAAAATCTGAATAACACCACTTTGAGAAAGGCAATGGAGTGGTTCATAAACATCCACCTAACTCGTATATATTTTAATAAAAATATTAGAGATTTAAAAAAAATTTATCAAGATTTTTATCAAATATCTCATATGGACATGGTATAGGTCTCACACTCATGTCACATCCATGTAAAACATTTAGTAAAAATTTTAATAGAACTTTTAAAATTTCTAACATTACTCATATTTTAAAGCATATTGGATAATTGGCTTGGTCATACGTTATCAAGTTTGGTAGACCCACATGAATGTTATTATGGGACTATTTGGTATAGTTTATTATTAGTTAAAAATTAATAATTAGAAAGTAGAAATCAAAAGCATCTCTCCCTTCGCTTCTAAATAATTAATTTATTTAAGTTATTTTTATCTAATAAGTTACAAGCTTGCACTAAATATTCTGACACTGACTCTCAAATTAAAAGAATCTATAATCAACCTCTTCAAACTTAACAAGCAACCCCTATAACGGTTTGGTGCAATTTATGTTAAGAGTCTGTAATACTAGACTATTTGATATAATTTTTTATTACACTTTATTAGGCAAAAATATTTTTGAAAAACTAAAAAAAAAACTAATTATCCAAAAATTAGAAGAATGGTACTTTTCATTTCTACTTTTGAATTATAAATTCTTAACTTACAATAAATTATACCAAACAAACTCATTGCTTGTTGGAGAAGTAGCATTAAACTTTGGAGGCATCCAGTCCACAAAGTGGATTGGGCGGTGCTGTTTCGGCCAGTAAAGCCTACCATGGGTTTCATCTTAATAATTTGAACAGTTCATTTTGTAGACCATAACGTATAAATTATCCATAAAAAAAAAATCAAGTCAATCCGATATCCATAGCCACGTTAATTTATGGTATTTGATTGCAAAAAAAAAAAAAAGATAAATATTATTTACAAACTAGACTATTTATATTTTGAGAGACAAATATAATAAATTAATATGGTTACGATTATCGGATCGATTTTATAAATAATTTATATATTATAATATAAAAATAAACTAGTAGAATTATCTGCGATAGATTTCACAGACTGAAATGACACTATCCCAGACTGTCAACTGAACAGGAGCTGTCCCCTTGAACTAATGTTAAATGGAAGTTGAGTTAGAGTCCTAAAACGAACTACCTTAAGGCCTATTTTGGAAAGGTGGTAAAAATTAATTTTTTTTATTTTTAATCAAGATTTTTGGATTTTTTATAAAGTGACTTGGGAAGTTGGTAAAAAGCTGTTTTTTTACTTTTTTAGATAATATTTTTCTAAGTTGTCATGTCATAGTGTACAACTATAGAATTACCAAAATGCCCTCACCCAATATAATATATTGGCCTGCATGATCTGCACCAATCATGAGGGTAGTATTGTAATTTCATATAGTTAATCGCAATCCCAAATCAACTTTTGCTCCAAAACGCTGGCGTCTGCGGCGTTGGCGTTCTCAGCAGACGCAGCATAAAACTCTGTTGCCAAAATAGCACTAATTCAACTTTAAAATAAAATAGTTACTTTTACTTTAAAGTAAAGAAAATAAGTGGAGGTTTCCTTCTGGGTGAATTATACTAACGGTCCCTATAGTTTGGAATTTGTGTCATTTTGGTCCCTGACTTTTCAATTGTAATACATTTGATCCTGAATTTTGAATTTTGTTCCAAATAAGGACAATTGAAGATACTATTGGATTTTTCAATAACAAAATGGTCAATTTGATAAAATATAAATTAATTTGACAAAAATAAATGTTAAAAAATTATTTTTGAATTTTTAAAAATTATTTCTACCTACTAAAGATAAAATTATATAAAATTGATAAATTTTTTAGACATTTATTTTTTTTTTTTACAAAATTAATTTTTATTATGTATTTGGATGATAATCATGTAAAATTAATTTTAAAAAATTAATCATGTAATTTTTATTAATTTTTATCGATTTTACATAATTTTATTTTTGGTGGGTAGAAATAATTTTTAAAAATTTTAAAATATTTTTTTGACATTTATTTGTGTCAAATTAGTTTATATTTTATTAAATTGACGATTTTGCCCATTAAATTAAGCAATGGTATGCTAATTGTCCTTATTTGAAATAAGATTCAAAATTCAGGGTCAAATGTGTCACAATTGAAAAATCAAAAATTAAAGTGACACAAGTCCCAAACTATAAGGACTGTTAGCATAATTTGCCCTTTCCTTTTTTGGGGAGTCTCATAATTTCTAAAGTGATTCACACTACCCACATCATAAGTGATGTGGATTACTTTTTGAGAGTTGTGGAAATCTTCAAAAATAGCCTCTATCATTGTTGTTATAGTAAAAGTCCAAACACATTTCAAAATTGGTTAATTTTTATTTTTATATTTTTTGAGAAAAGTTGTAAAGTAATTACATTAAAGTAAAAGCAAATATCATAAAAAATAACAGCAATGCTAGGTATTATGAAAAGTCTTTCATGAAAATGATCATGAAAAATTTGTGACCTTTGAATTACACTTAGAATAAAGCACTACACACTAATCAAGGTAATCTAAAGGTCACAAATCTTTCATGATCATTTTCATAAATTTTTTTTCATGATTCCTAACATTTCTCAAAAAATAATAATAACAAATAATAAGGTTCTAAATGATCAAACGAGACCCCCTACACACACTACAAACAACAAAAGTCATCAAACAAATCAATTGTGATTCTAGAAAAAACACTAACATTCTCACGGATATGATTTGAAAAAATAAGATCTGAATCAAAATAAAATCCAAGCCTACCAATGCCATCGTCATTGTCCCTGCCACCACTATCCAACTCCACCTTTGCCGCCATTGTCTTCTTGAACTTCGGTCTTCACCAGAAGTCGAGATTTAAAAAAAAAAATCATTCACAACACTAATCTATGGAAAAAAAAAAAAAAAGTGAAAAACTCTCGAACCTCTCTTTTTAGACATAAAAAACTCATATTTATACTATAAAAATAATTTCGGAACTCGTCAGAAAGAGGCCGAAAAGTCATGGGAGAGGCACAGAAAATCACCTAGAGAGGCTCTCCCAGCGCCCTACTGGATGGTATGGTACTCCCTCAACTTGATTCAAAATGTTTGTATACTATCAAACTATATAAAACCCCAATTTACTGAGCTTGGATTAAACAAATAAAAAATCAGATTACATATTTAAAAATCATTATCAAGTTTTCAAATCAAACTTAATTAATCTAGGGTTAATTACACTAATAGTCTATAGAGTTGAGCACTTGTATCACTTTGGTCCCTGATTTTTCAATTGTAACACATTCGACCATAAATTTTGAATCTTATTCCAAATAAAGACAATTGAAGATATCATTAAATTTTTCAAGGGTAAAATCGTCAATTTGATAAAATATAAATTAATTTGATAAAAATAAATGTCAAACAAATATTTTTGAATTTTTAAAAATTATTTCTTCCCACTAAAAATAAAATTATGTATAGTTGATAAATCTTTTAGACATTTATTTATTTTTTTTTACCAAATTAATTTTTATTATGTGTTTGGATGATGATCATGTAAAATTAATTTTTATCAACTTTACATAATTTTATTATTGATGGATAAAAATAATTTTTAAAAAATTAAAAATATTTTTTTGACATTTATTTTTGTCAAATTAGTTTATATTTTATTAAATTGATAATTTTACCTTAAAATTAAACAATGGTATCTTCAATTGTTCTTATTTAGAATAAGATTCAAAATTCAAAATCAAATGTGTCGCAATTGAAAAGTTATGGACCAAAATGACACGAGTCCCAAACTATAAGGAATGTTAGAGTAATTTGCCCATTAATCTAATATTGGACTCAAAGTGTTTAATCAATCAATGAGTGGACACAAAACTACCCGTCGAAGGCTTTAGCATTTTGGGGTTGTTTGGGGTGTCCTAAATAAGTGTACTTTTTGTCTTTTTGAACTAAAAAATTGAGGTTGAAAATATGGATGTTTGGGTTAACTTTTTGACTTTTTATGAAAAAATGTGTAATAAAAAATTGTAAAAACTGATTTGTAGGGAAAAATTTGAATTGGGAGTTGTGCAGCCGTAATTGTTGACTTTTGGTGAATAGTGTTAACTTTTTAACTTTTTGAGTAACTTTTTGACTTTTTGACTTTTTTATAGGTTCCCAAACATAGCCTTTGGTTACTCATAATTCAAAAGCTGAACAATGAAAGTTCACTGGAACTATGGAAACCTAAAACTACTCATGGTGACAAATTCCAGATTCAAGAATTATTCTGCAATGAAATAATTCATGATTCAATAATTATTTGGGAAATATATTGACAGTTCAAAAAAAAAAACAATGGAGAATTTTAAAAACAAAAACAAAAACAAAATCAGATCTTCATTCTATAATTGACTTAATTAATTCAACAAATTCAGAAAAATGTGATTCTGAATAATATTGGGGAAAATTCACCAAAAAATAGGAACTATTGAAATATGCAAGACAAATTTGGGAATTGTTGGCATGATGTAAGTATTGCATAAATTTGTTACATTTCTCAAAGTTGGAGAATTCAAGTTGCTTGGCGCAAAGAAAGAAAAATAAAAAGACCGCAGAAATTACAAGATACAAGAATAAATGTTTTAACAGCAGAGTTTGGATTTCCAGTAAATCAGTATGAACAATGGAGTCATTTGGTACACAATTTTTTGGGCAGCTTGGTGAAGCTACCGAAATGAGAAATTACCAATTCAATAATCCACAAGTTGAATAAGAAAGAACACTTCTTTTTTTTTTCTTTTTTTCTTTTAAAGAATGTACACTTAGAATGAAGGATGGTGGCAATCAGACATCATCGGCATCACTTCCACCAACAGGTGTTTCATGACCGATCCAGTAGTTGCTTCCATCCGGGCCTGAAATCTTAAACCTGCTCAATCCAGCCAACAAAAAAAAAAACGGGCCTCAAACATTATTGTTGATTTTCTTTTTTTCCTCAAATGAAGTTCAATGTTATGTTTTGATCTTTAGGAAAGAAAAAAGAAAGGGAAAATTCCGGGGGAAAAAAAATTTAACGCCCCGTTTGTTTAGGCGAAAAACATTTTTTACAAAACTTTTTCTAGAAAATGTCTTAAGGTGAAAACATTTTTCTTTTTAGTGGAGGTAATGGTGGTGGTGGTGGGTCGAAGGTGGAGGTAGACGTGGTGACAGTGGTGGACATGGTGATGGTGGTGGTTGGTGAAGGTGATAGTGAGGCGACATTGCTAAGACATTAATCCAAAAATGTTTACCGACTTTTAAAAGTGAAAAATATTTTCTGTCCAAATTAACTTATTTTTCGTTAGACCATGAAAAATATTTTCCGTTGACTTTCATTTTCTGTTGTACCAAACACCAGAAAATACAAAAAATATTTTCCACCCAAACAAACAGAGTGTGTAAGTGAAGGAAGTACATTTTTTTTCCTTTTGTTCTATTGGGTTAGGCTCAAAATGGTTGGTTACAAAAATATGAAAATGTATGAGTAGTTTCATTTTCTTTTCCCTAGAAAAATTCAAAATCCAAACACAGCGAATATCTCTTTCTTCAACTCATCAAAATAATTATCTACTAACCGCTCAAGGACAGATTTTCCTTCCTTGTACTTTTGGCTCTTTTCATGGGCAGTCTCCTGAAAATAAAAACCTAAAGTAATTAAACACCACAGTCAAGTCAACTAAACACGTGTAAACCATAATCTTAAGAACTCTGCCTAATGCTCTTACGTATTTCCATCCCAAAATTGATCCGCACCCAATGCAGAAAATGTCCGCAACAGTGTGCAATCCGGTCATCATCATTCTTTCCTCTCCCTCTCCAACAGTGACATTCACTCTGTCAGATATAAAGAAGCAAGACAAAACATAAGAACAATGAAATGTCAATGTACAACATCAACGACTTAACATGTTACAAAGAGCATATAATTTAGCATGCCAATCCATTGCATCCTCAATTCTCCAATTCCCAGTTTCTGATAATCTCACAGTTCCAGAATCATATTTTTTCCATCACATTTGAACATAGAAGAAGTGAAGAATAAGATTGAGAAACTAATGCTTTAAGACAATCAAATGCTTATCTTCAATTGGAAGTGTCGACTCATTCGCATTCTTTGTATGAGTGTTCTTGGAGATGCAAGATTAAGCATTAAAAAACTAAGCCAATAATGGAGCAAAAATTTCATTTGGAAAGGCAAATTTAGGCTGAGTTAGTTTAGGATGAAATTGGTGGAAAGTGAGAGAAAGAGAAAAAAAAAATGAAACTTTTCTGAGTTTGTTTAGCATGAAAATGGTGTAAACTACAAGAAAGTTAATTTTCCCATACAACACATATTAGCATGGTAACTAAGTTCATAATTTCGGGCAACAAAAAACACAAGAAAATTTTAGGCTGTGTTTGGAGAAGCTCTCCAAACACGTTTCCGCCCCTTATTTTGAGTGTGTTATTTGTTTAGAATTTTTAAAAATTAATTCCACACCCACTTTTGAAAACTCTTTCCAAGGCGGGAAAATTTGAGCTAACCCGGTCATCCTCCCGGACGTCCGGCCGGTTGACCGGAACGGTGCTATTTTTTATTTATTTATTTTTTTTCAATTGGCACATGTTATTTTTTATATTTTAAATAAAAAAGAAATTTCGGAATTTTTAAATTTTTTTTAGAAGTCTTGAATAGAATTTTGAGATGTGTGTTTGATTATAAGTTGTAAGTTTTTGTATCAAATATCATATACCACATCAAAAATTTCCCACTCAATTCAAAACTCTTTTTAAAACTCATTTACCAAACAAATTTTTCATACTCAAATCATAATTCCAAAACTCACAAACTCAAAATACAACTCTATTCTCAAATCATATTTAGAAAACTCTACCAAAAGCTACCTTAATTTCTCCATCTTTTACTTTTAAAATTTTCAACCTAATCAAATAATTTGTAAGAAAATATATTTTCTCATCTCTCTTCACTTTCGATCACTTTCACTTTCCACCATTTTTTCTTTCTAATCAAGCATAGCCTTAGCGTACGTTTGATTAAAAAGAAATAAATGATGGAAAGTAAAAATGGTAGAAAGTGAGGTGAAAGAAAAGAAAAGAAAAGGAAAAAAATATATATTTTCTTATATGAATTTGATTAGGATAAAATTGTGCAAGAATATAGGAATTCTAATTTTAAGCAACTACTTTTATAAACTTTCTTGTATTTTCTTGCGTTTTTTGCAAGAAACTAGAAGCAAAGTTACCATGTTATCATGAGTTGTATAAGAAAATTAACTTTCTTGTAACGTCCATTATTTTCATGTGAAACAAACTCACAACAATTTTTTTTTTTTTTTTTTTTTTTCCCCATTTCCCTCCCTTTCTACCATTTTCTTCCCAACCAAACTTAGCCTTGGGTACAAGCAGCCTAGCCAAGCAAGGAACTTATATCACCAATTCTTCTTTTCTCTTCCATTGACCAACAAGTCTACAAATCAGTTTTGACTTGATATCAAGGTTGATTTCTTTTCTCTTCTGTCATTTTGTTACCATTTTGCAGCCTGATCCTCACTGTTTTATTTTCCACCGCTCGCCTTCCTCCCCTACCCCATCCCTGCTCACCCAACAAAAACAAGCGCGTGCGTGCACATGCACACACACACAAAAAATGTCCCCTAGCATAGCAATACCAGTAAGGAAGAAGAATGAAAGGTGTGTAAATATAAATTTTAAGTTATGGACACGTAATATAAATGGCACCTCATGGCTTCTACAAGCGTTGATATTATTATGTCCAATACAAACTTGTACTAAGAAGAGTTTGGTATCAAGACATAATAATGGCTTGCCCAAAATCAAGAATAACTTACACCTTATTGAAGAGATAAGCCTTCCCATGCCTGCAGTGGAAATGCTGAATTGAAGAACAGAGACAAAACAGTCAGAAAATTTGCTTCCGAAAAAAGCTCACAATAACCATAAACTTGACACCAAATCCAAAATAACAAGAAATTAAAAGTTCACTAAAGCCTAGAATATGGTAAACTATCAAAATGTTAGTCACTGTTAAATAACCAATTTTCCCAAAAGCTTATGCTATTAGAAAATGGGCCAACATTATATATCAAGCTATTCAACACTCTCCTTCACGTGCAAATCCTGTCTTGCACATGGAGAGACAAAGAAAGAAGCAAATAGAAGGAGAAGCAAACAGTCAAACAAAGAAGAAGAAACCAAACGGGGACAGAGTACCCAATGCCAACGAAGAGACTTGAACCCAACCTAAGCTCTGTAACCATGTTAAATCACCAATTTTCCCAAATGCTCAGATATCATGTTAAATCACCAATTTTCCCCAAAACTCAAGCTATTAGGAAATTGGCCTAATAATGTATATCAAGATATCCAACACCACTGTTATCAACATTCAAGTTCTAGTTGAACTATTTGGCATAGTCAATTAGAGCAATCTGCCTTTCCACTATACATATGCATATATACAATGTACATAGATACATATAAATATTCATTGTAATGGTTCTTTGTGGCTACCTGTGATGGTCAGAAACAATTATTTTCAAAATTGGTCAAGAAAGCCTTGCTGTCAAAGAAACATTTGAAAGATAAATCTCTAACACAAAGGAAAATTTTGTTTTTGAATCTTTGTACTTTTTGAGAGGGGCACTACCGTTACATTTACAAATAGACTCGCAGGAAACATCATTGTTGGGATGCTTTGCATACTTATAAGAGATGCATTGTTCCAAGCAAGCAAACAATGTGTAACGGGTTTCTTATGATAAACATACATCTTGAGAGGATTTCCCATCTCTATGATCAAATTATATTACAAAATTATCTATTAATTTGGGAGGCAGCAAGAGAATCACATCAATTTTTGACAGCCCTAATCTCCTAATCCACCAAATGTTTTAACTTAAAATTCAGTTAGAAAAAGAAGGGAAGATATGTTGATCCTTTTAGAGCTCTTGATGCATGTAAAAATCAAGCAGTTAGGAAAATCCCAACCTAGAAAATCAAACAAAATCCATGTAAGAGGACAAAACTTAATAGTTTTCCAGTAGATTATACTGTCCAAGGAAAACAATAACTTATTGACTTGCTGCAGGTATGCCCCCTTAGATGCCTAAGTTTAGAGGTCGGGGATTCAAAACACAAGAATGGCATCAGGGCAAACTATAGATTCTTCCATTTACAAGAATAAAAACAGGTAACACAAGAAGAAAAAAAATAGCAACAAGGAACTCTCCTAAGCAAGGTTCTGAAAAGCGGTTGCGGTCACCGTAACGGTGGCGATAGCGCGGTTGTAGTTACGGGGTGTAAAGGCCGTAGTATAACGGTTGCGGTAACCGGAACCGTGATTTTTTTTATTTTTCGCACAATTTGAAAAAAACTTACCGATACGCATATTTTTTTTTTCCATAATCATATTTATTGGGTTTAAAATAAATATTGATCAAGTTTTGTAAATTTTTAAGTATGATCTAATATATTTTATATTTTTAAATCACTATAAACTGAGTTTTTTATATTTTATTTTAATAATCAATGACTTTATATTATACAAAAAATCAATCACTAACAAAAGTAAGAGAATAAATAAGAGCCTAAATATATATATATATATATATACACATTCTAACCAAGCCAAATAGATAATGACCACACTTATTATTATTATTATTATATTATTATTATTATTATTTTCAAACAATATATAGATAGACACACATAAACAAAATGGTTGAGTGATAGTAGCTGAATAGAATAGCATAGGTCTTATAGCTTCAACAAATCAATAACATGTTCTTCATCTTCCCTCTTCCCTCTTCTCTCTCTCTGTCTCTTGCTCCTTCATTTTTTCTCTTTATCTTCCCTCTTCTCTCTATCCCTATTCCCCCATTTTCAGTTTTTTTTTTTTTTTTTTGAAAGAAACAATTCGGAACCATTACGTAATGGTGTGTAACAGGCCGTTACGACTGTTATGGCACCGTTACGACCACTACGGCAGCCGCTACGGTCGACACACCTGTGAATCTCAATCACACTGCAAAAGCGGCCGTAACGAGTGGCGATAACCACCACAACTGTTATGTAACGGCATTACGTAACGGTTGCGGCCGCTTTTTAAAACCTTGCTCCTAAGTGCTAAGAATTACTCTAACTTTTTACCTACAATAACAATAAAACTCAATTGCCAATTAAGGCCTATTGTAAATGCTGAAACAATTGCTTATTGCCAAGGCCTACAAAGCAAAGAACTTCCGAGGATTACAAAGCTGCATTCAACTATTTTGGGTTGCTACAATCCTTTTTTGACCATCACGCTCCATTTAAGTCCATATTGGTCCTCACTCGAATCCAATTTTTGGAGACACTCAATAATCTTAATATTAATATTGAGCATATCATTGGGATTAAATTAGCTAAGCAAAACTCATAGTCAAACGACAAAATGGGGGTTCCTCATGTTCTAGATTGGGAGAATTTGGAATCCTCAGAGAAAACAAGACAATGATACGAACTTCGCCTAGGTTTAAAAAATAAATAAATAAAGATCAGACCACAAACAACTCAAGCAATCACTTGTATCTAATTGTGCATAACAACATACAATAAACCCTCATCAATTCCACATTAGTAAGTACCAAAGTCGTAAGCAAAATCACCATATCAAAACAGTCATCCAATCATCAATTAAAAAAAACTAAATACAATTTTTTTTTTTTTTTTTTTTTAGTCAAATAAGAAGCAAATAGTCAACAAGACTAAGATCAAAGCAGAAAATCTTGTGAAAATGGAAAAGAAAACAAGAAAGCATAGACTGATTAGAGAAAGAAACCTTGGAAACGATGTCTTCACAGAGAGCTAGATGGGTTCGGCAGTGCTTGCAGCTGTAGATCTTGCCCTCAAGAGTCACCACAAACAGCCTCCCCATTTCTCTCTCTCTCGCTTGCTCTCTCTAGAAGTCTCTCTCTCTCTCTGTGTAAAACCTTTGTTCAGCCACTACCCTCCAACACCCAATGAAGAGAAATAGAAATGATTTACATCAGAGAACTGATAAAGAAAACCAAATGGGTTTTTATGTATGTAGGTATGTGTATGTATGTATGTATATAAAACTAGTACATGAAAGTGAATACATTGTGAGTGAAGAAATCGAGAGAAGTGTACAAAAGGGGAAGGTATATATATGAGAGAGAATCTTGATCAGAAAAAAATATGAGAGAGCATCTTTATGATGTTTGAAGAAATAGTTTAAACTTTTAATTAATCAATCAAACTAATAAAAACTAATTAAACTCGAAGTTTCAAAAAAACCGAACTCGCAAGAAATGTTGGGAATTTTTTGATGTTTGAAGAAATAGTTTAAAGTTTTAATAAATCAATCAAATTAATTAAACTCAAAATTTTAAAAGAACCGAACTTGCAAGAAATGTTGGGAAAGATAGATGAGTAATGTTAGATAGTCTAAATATTTTATTAAAAATTTTACCAAATATCTTATATGAGTGTGAAACTCACACAATGTGAGTTCTATGTGGGTATATGGGTCCCACATTTGTTTGGTAGAACTTTTGGTAGAATTTTTGAGACCTTTAATAATTTTGAAGATAGATATTGCATTCACACGTAATACATATCTATATATATTACTAGTGGTAACCCGTGCTATGCACGGACAAGTAACAAAAGTGGTAAATAATACTAAATATGTTAAAAATTAATAACAAAATTATATCATATTAATTTAGATATATACTTAAATAATAGATTTGATTGTTCTTAACAAAAAAGAGAGGTCAGAATGAGATTCTATAAATATAAAATAAAAATAAAAATAAAAATAAATTAAGTTTGAATTTGAAGATAAACTATAAGAATATAGAAAGTGAAAATCAGATAAATCCTAAAAAAAGAATAAACTTAATTGAAAATCAAGAGTAAGAGTAGATCCTGTAAATATAAGATAACGATTAAAAAAAAAAATCAAGTGTAAATGTGTAGATAAATTATAAGAATATAGAAAAAGAAATTGAGATAAATCCTAGAAAAATGAGATAGAGAGAAATTTAGTAAATATCAAATGAAAATTGAAAAAAAAAAAATTAAAGTTGAAATTTAAAAAATTAAAAATAAGATAAGATAAACTTGATAAGAAAAACAACATCTAATGTAACTCTAATAATAGAAGAACTGGTGAGAATAATAGTTTAAAAATTAGATAAGAGTAAAATGACACCTATAATTTTTTAAAATTTGTAAAAAAAGAACTCAAAAATAAGAACCGTAGAAAGTTAAAAATTATATAAGAGTTAAATGCAATCTATAATTTTTTAAAATTTAAATTTTGTGTAGTTAAAAAATAAACATTTATGTTATCTTCTTATACAAATTTTAACTCTATTTTTAACAATTTTTGTATACTAAAGCTATTTAATTACACACAAAATTCAAGGATCACTTTTTTACTTTTTTTTAAATTCCTTTTGTGTCTATAACCTATAAATTTCAACAACTTTCGTATTTTGAAGCTACTAAATAAATAAATAAATAATAGCATCGTTTTTTTTTTTAACATCTTAGTTAGTTTTATTTTTACTTTATGTTATATGATAATATAATCATTCATTTTAAATAATAAAATCTTAACCATAGAACGTGCATAACATGAATATTTCTATGGCAATGTCACGTGAATATAAAATTCAACAATCATAGAAAAAAATTTCTTACCTATGATTTTTGTCTAAATATATAAAACATATTTATTCAAATTAAATTTAAAAATTTTGATCATTAATATGTAATATGTTTATAATTTCAACACAAACATAATTGAATAATAATTTTGTTTATTAGAAATTAACCAAACTTTTATTGAAGTATTCATATATTGAATCCAATCTATTTAAAAATTACATGACATTCAATAATGTAATTGAAATTAACTATTAAATATTAATTAAGTAAAAAACATGCATATTGAGTTTTTGCTCTTCGAATGGATCCAAATGACCTTATCTACAATTGGTTTTCGTTATATATATATATAAATATAAAGAGTATTATGAGTTGAAAATGAAGTAATTTATTTGTATATTCATTAAGGATTTTGAAATCCAATCTTGTGCTTCAAATATTCCTTTGTGCAGTTGACTTTTTACTGCAAAAGAGAAATTTATCATTTAAAAACTTAATTCTACTCACTACATATATGCAAAGAAACAAATTTAAACTCATGAAGATCTCAAATAAAAAAATAAGAATATAAGCAAAAATATTTTAAAGCTACTACATAATTAAGTTTATTTATCTGTAAATATTTTTTAAAAAATCCAATCCATATGATATTATATATATCCATGCCCTATGTAATTAAAAAGTGAAATAAAATATATTAAAAAAGAGAAAAAAATAGGAAAATAGAATGAGAGAAGAATAGATGTGCCACCTAGGAAAAAGTTTAATGAGATGTTAGGATTAAAAATTTGGAATTTTTTAAGAGATCACTACATTTGGTTATATATATATATATATATATGTATATAGTGTATAGTATAGATAGATGTAAGGATTGGGTAGTTCTAAATGTACCCTAAAAATATTAGTTGGATATCCCATTTATTTATGTATCTCAATACTAATTTTGAATTTTGATTTTTTTTTTTTTTTTGTTGAACATCCCAATACATTCAATTAAATCCATTTTTACCCTTCACCCATGGTCGTCGCTGTAGTAATTGGAGTTGTTGCCTTCTGAATCTGTAATCAACGATTTTTGACTAGGTCTTTCATATTCTTGACTTCCTCTTCATTATCTCTTTCTTCCATAACATTCACCACATTTGGCTCTTCGGAGACCAAAATTTCATCATCATCATTGCCATTGTCGTCATCCTCATTTTTAGACTTGAAGAGTAGACTAGCCACGCGCATAGCGATCGAGCCTAGGGTTTTAGCCTCAACTTCAATGGAAGATGAAGACCTACATTTGTCGTCGAGGCTAAAAACAGACTATATAGTGTTCTGATCTCTAACATTGCAGGACTTGCGCTGGGCTCAAATATGTCGAAAAATCCCTTATTTTTTAAGGTAGAGAATGACTTCGTACGGCGAAGCTCCCGAAAAAAAGAAGAAGGGAGTTTGGTGGGGACTGGGAAGATGGCTTTAAGAGTAGCGATGGTGAGGAGGAAAATGGGCAAAAATTTAGAGGAATGGTAAGAGAAGAAGGCAGATGAGGGATTGAGGGTGGTGAAGCGCTTGTAGAGATATAAGGGGCAGAAGCCAAAGCTGCCACTGAAGCTAAGGAATGGATGGCCAGAGCTAGGTGGCTCGTTGAAGTTAGGTGGTTGGAAGGGTTAGGGTTTTGGCCATTTTGGTCATTTACTTTAGGGACAAAATTATATTAAAAAAATTTGGAAAAATAAGGTGCCACCCAACCAATGTTTTGGGGTGCATTTAGAACCTCTTATAAGAATTGATTTGGCTTGTCTTTTCATTTTCATGTTCATTTTGCTTTTGTTTTACCATATGCACAATTGTCCTTATGTTATGACTAGGACTAAGGAGTATTTTGAGAAAATGGTTAAAAGTTGGCCTTTTAGTTTTTTTAGTTTTTTTTTAGTTTTTTAGTTTTTTTGTTTTTTTTTTTTTTTTTTTTGTGAGAGAGGAAGTGGGTTAAAAGTTGGGAAGTGGCTTTTAACCCACTTCCCAAAATAGGCCTAAGGCACATCCTTGTAGACTAATAATACCACAATTATTATTTTGTCCAAAAAAAAAATAATTTCACTAATGCCATAACTTGAATAATACTTGGTAGCTCGAAAATAATTGGCCCGAATTGGCTCGAAACCTAAAACGACGTCGTTTTGGGTTTTCCTTTTTTCCCCCCCCCCCTTTCTTTCCTTCATTTTCTTCTCTAAGACAGACAGAAGAAAGAAAGAAGAGGCGAGAAAGAGAGAGAGAGAAGAAGGAGAAAAGATGGAGAGGAGGAAGAGAAGGTGAAAAGAAGGAGAAGAAAGAGATCTGTGTGTGTATACACAAATTTATGTATACACACAGGGGAGACAGTGATGGCAGCGCCGATGGGTGGCTCTCTCTCTCTCATATATATATAGATATGTGTGTGTATAGATCTGTGTATACACACAGATCTGGTGTTGATGATGATAATGATGATGGTGATTTGGTGTTGATGTTGATGATGATGATGATGATGATGATGATGATGATGATGTTGGAAATATTTTTCGATAATATTAATTTAACAGAATAATTAAATACAAAACTTGAGTTAACTTACAATTTTCCTTTGTAGAATCAACCTCAGAACAAATTTGTGATTGAGGCTAGTGTTTAAACACTGTGTTTTTAAGACAAAAATTCGTCCTCTCCTAAGGTGCTCGAGAATAATGGACGTCCTGCCTCCAGGATTCAATAATCACCCCAAACAGATGCAGCATAGTGTACTGTTTGTACAGCGAACCAGGCTGTGTTTTTTGAACTCTCACAGGATGCAAGATGAAGAACGAAGGAAGTAATGAAGAGAGAAGATGGAAGGAAAGGAAAAAAACTCACTCATTTTGGAATGGAGGGTTGCTATATATATAGGCAATGAAGTGCCGTTTCCGGAACAGAAGAGCGTTATGATGAATAGTAGCCAGACTGGAGGCGTGACTGGTCGGAGATGGAGAAGAGTCACAACTGAAAATTTTGAATTCAAAATTTTGGAATTTGAATTTTTCCTGCAGAAATTATTTGAAATATTCAAATAATTTTGGAGCAAAAAATAAGGACGGGTTTGACCTACACCCACACCCGCGCCCGCCCCGACGGACGGCGATGCGCGCGTGTGGTGGTGGTTTTGGATATGTCCATAACTCTTCCTCGTACAAAACTTGGGTACCCCTTGGGGACCAACCCAAGATCTCTAACTTACAGCATATATATTTATAGAAACTCTTCCATGTTTCCTATGTGGGACATGTTTTAGATACCAACTCAAAGAAACCACACCAAACATATTCATGTTCATGAGGCTCACTTCGGTATCAATTTGTCATTCACTCGAAAATGGTTTTGACCACCTGAGTATATATTCTTGTTCTCTACATGGCAAGGAGCACGTTGCCACTCGGACCCACCAAAACTGAGGTATGGGTCCTACATTAATGATAGCTCAAAATTACCAAAAATTAATGGTGATAAACCATTTTTCTCTAACAATCCCCCACATGAATGAAATTGAAAACGAATATGCAACAACATGCAGACACTGAGAGTACAAAACTGAAAATATCCTGCAAAGGATAGGTAGCTCTTGGCTTTGAACCTTCCCTTGTGAAAGACTATCGGGTTTACTGGCTGATTAGTGAACATGATGTCTTGAACTATTCTACCATTGGTGTAAACCGAGACAACAGTCTATCACACAGTTTTATTTCCATACACAATCTAGTTCTATCGGTTGTGTCCATTTTGGCCCTGGACAATTCTTGGTTTTCTTGAGTGCTCTAGAGAATTCAGTCTTTTCCTAATTCTCATAGAACCGGCCCAGTTCACACTCATATAGGTGATTTTCATTAAGAGAATTCTGCTATACCCCACTTGGATTTCCAAGATATGAAAATCATTAAAAGCAAAGCTTAACTTGATTAACGCTGCAGACATCACTATGTCATCATAGGAAAGGGTAAAAAATTCCCCTTAGCGATACTGATGAGTCACACATAATTCGGTTGTCCCTTTGAACCAAGATCTTGGGATATCCAGTCAGCTAGGTTGGGTTGCCATTTAAGACGACTCTTTAGTTAGTAGGCTTTAATCCCATTCCCCTTAATGATCTTAACACTTGCTCTCTGGTCAAACCTTTGGTTAACGGATCCACGATGTTATTTTTTAAGCTTATGTACTCAATGGATATAATTCCATTTGAGAATAGTTGCCTAACAGTATTGTGTCTACGTCGAATATAACAAGACTTACCGTTATACATGTTATTCTGTGCTCTTGCCATTGCTGCTTGACTGTCGCAATGAATGCAAATGGCTGGCACAGGTTTTGGCCATATTGGGATGTCCTCTAGAAAGTGACGAAGCCACTCTGCTTTCTCACCTGCTTTATCTAATGCGATAAACTCGGACTCCATTGTGGATCTTGCAATGCATGTCTATTTGGATGACTTCCATGAGACTGCTGCCCTCCCTAAGGTAAAAACATAACCACTTGTAGACTTGGAGTCTTTAGTGTCTGAGATCCAATTAGCATCACTATAACCCTTTAACACTGTTGGATATCTCATATAGTTCAACCCATAGTTCCGAGTATACTGCAGATATCTAAATATCCTAACTATTGATGTCCAGTGGTCTGTTCCTGGATTGCTTGTGTATCCACTTAATTTGCTAACTGCATATGCTAAATTTGAACGTGTGCAGTTCATAAGGTACATTAAGCTTCCGATGATCCGAGAGTATTCTACTTGTGATACACCTTCACGCATATTCTTCATCAAATGAAGATTAGCATCTATAGGGGTCTTAGCAAGATGGTCGTCATGCTTGTTAAATTTCTCAAGTATTTTATCAACATAATGTCCTTGAGACAAGGTATATCCTTCAGATGTCTTTGTAATTTTTACTCCAAGTATAACATCTGCTACTCCCATGTCTTTTATGTCAAACTTAGAGTTCAGCATTTTCTTGGTAGCTTTGATCATTTCATTATTACTACCAAGGATGAGCATATCATCTACATATAGGCAAACAATGACATATCCCTTTTCTGTGTTTCTCACATAAACACATTTATCTCATTCATTAATTTTAAATCCATTTGACATCATTACATTGTCAATTTTTTCATGCCATTGTTTAGGTGCTTGTTTTAGACCGTAAAGGGACTTCACAAGTCTGCACACTTTTTCCCCTTGCCCTAGAACCACAAACCCTTCTGGTTGTTCCATGTAAATCTCCTCATTCAAATCGCCATTCAAGAATGTAGTCTTAACATCCATTTGATGGATCTCAAGGTTATACAAAGCTGCAATAGCTATTAACATTCGAATGGACGTTATTCTTGTTACAGGTGAGTAAGTATCAAAATAATCTACTCCTTTAGTTTGCCTGTAACCTTTAACTACAAGTCTCGCCTTGTATTTGTCAATTGAACCATCCGGCTTCATCTTTCTTTTACAAATCCACTTGTAACCAAGAGGCTTACAGTCTGGTGGAAGAACCACCAATTCCCATGTATGATTTTACAGGATTGATTCAATTTCACTATTGATAGCTTCTTTCCAAGAAGGAGCTTCAAGAGTGGACATTGCTTCTTTGAAAGTTTGAGGCCCCTCTTCCAGTAAGTACGTTAAGAAATCAGGACCGAAGATTTTTCTGTCCTAGCCCTTTTATTACGTTTGGATTCCTCCTTGACTTTTTCCTCTGGATTTTCCTCAACCTGTCCTTTATCATTGTCAAAAGCAGTATCATAGGTCCTTTTAGGCTCTTGTGTCAATTTACAAGGCAACACATTTTAAAAAACGATGCATTCCTTGACTCGATAATTGTATTGACATGAATCTCTGTGTTCTCACTTTTATGCACTAAAAACCGATAGGCACTGCTGTTGTTTGCATAACCTATGAAAATACAATCAACAGTCTTGGGTCCAATTTTAACCCTTTTCGGTTCTAGTATTGCCACCTTAGCTAAACACCCCTACACTTTCAAGTATTTGTAGGAAGGCTTTCGACCTTTCCATAATTCATAGGGTGTTTTATTAGACTTCTTATGAGGAATTTTGTTGAGAATATAATTAGCGGAAAGTATTGCTTCCCCCTACAAGTTCTGAGGTAACCCCAAACTTATTATCATGGTATTCATCATTTCTTTCAAAGTTCGATTTTTTTGCTCAACAATTCCATTTTGCTGATGTGTATAAGGCGCGGTGGTTTGATGTATTATTTCTAATTGTGAACATAAGTCACCAAATGGTGCTTCATATTCACCACCTCTGTCACTCCTTATAGCCTTTATTTTCTTGCCAAGTTGATTCTCAACCTCAGCCTTAAATTCAATGAATTTTTCTAAGGCTTCATCCTTGTTTCGCAGCAAGTATACATAGCAATACCGAGTGTTATCATCAATAAAGGTTATGAAATATTTTTTTCCTCCTCGTGTTTGAACAAATTTCAAATCACATATATCACTATGGATTAGATCCAGAGGTTCAGTATTTCTTTTAATTGACTTAAAAGATGCCTTAGTCAATTTTGATTCAACACACACTTCACACTTATGATTTGTATCAATATGAAACTTAGGTAGAAATTCAAAGTTAATTAATCTACGCAAAGCACCATAATTAACATGTCTTAATTTACCATGCCATATATATAAAGACTCAACAAAGTAAGCAGAAGATGTGTTGTTTTTATTAAAAGTAGGAACCACTATCATTACATTTAGTTTGAAGAGCCCATTGCTCAAGTACCCTTTCCCCACATATATCCCATTTTTAGTGAGTACAAATTTGTCAGACTCAAACACAAGGCGAAACCCATTCTTGCTCAGCAATGATCCAGATACCAGGTTCTTCCGAATTTCTGGTACATGCAGCACCTCTTTCAAAGTAGGCTCTTTGCCTGATGTCATCTTGAGTACTACCTGTCCTTTGCCTTCAACCTTGGAGGTAGAAGAATTGTCCATATAAAGTTGTTCTTCATTATCTACCACTTGATATGTGAAGAACATCTTTTTCTCAGAGCAAGTGTGGCGTGTAGCACCTGTGTCCACCCACCATGTTTTGGGGTTGTTTACCAGATTCACTTCAGACACCATTCCGGACATATGTAAACCTGAAATCATTGCACAAAGATTTTCCTCCTCTGTTATGTTGACTTGAGCAGGTTTCTTTTTCATGGTCCGTTGAGCCCGACACTTGTGACAATCTTTGGCACGATGTCCTTGCTTGTCACACACATAGCATTTGCCTGTGAAGTTCTGAATCTCTCTAGTCTTCGAGCCAGAGCCTTGTTTTGAACTTTCACCATGATACTTTCTTTTCTTGCTGTTGTGCTTAGGCTTCTGTTCTACCACATTAGCCTTGGCCTCTATGAGATGACGCCCATTTTTCTTTTCAGACCCACGGTTGTCTTCTTCAATCCTCAAGCGATCAATCAAGTCCTCCAGTGACATCTATTTGCGCTTATGCTTTAAATAATTCTTGAAATCCTTCCAAGACATCAGTAATTTTTCAATTATAGCTGCTACCTGAAAAGACTCGTTCAGAGACATACCTTCTGCATGAATTTCATGCAGGATAAGCTGAAGATCTTGGACTTAACTGATCACTGTCTTGGAATCCACCATCTTATATTCCAGGAAGTGGCCAACAACAAATTTCTTTGTTCCTGCATCTTCCGTCTTATATTTGCGATCCAAGGAATCCCACAACGTTTTTGCCGACTTGATTAGACTATACATATTGTACAACGTCTTGTCCAATCCATTGAGGATGTAGTTCCTGCAAAGAAAGTTTGCATGTTTCCCTGCATCTACTGCAGCGACAACTTGTGCATCACTCTCATCCTCCTTCAGAGTTGGCGCATCTTCTCGTAAAAACCTCACCAAATTCAGGGTAGTTAAATAAAATAACATTTTTTGTTGCCATCTTTCAAAATCGGTACCACTGAATTTTTCAGGTTTTTCCCCATGGTTCACTGGAACATGTCCATGACTCGGGCCATGAGCCATAGTAGGAGTAACAACCGGAATAGAAACCACCGGTGGAGGCACAATGGGATTAGGAGTAATAACAGTACTCTCAATTGCCATTTTCTGATTAATAAAATAAAATAAATTAAATTAAACAAAAAATATTTTACAGTAGAATAAATAAAACCAGTAATTTAAAACTAACAATATTTTGGAACAAAATATTCTACAAAAGAAAATAATAGATAAAATATGAGGACAACAAGATTTAATCTTTATTGGAATCAGATTATATAGTATGAACCAAATCAAACAAATAATCTGACCAAATAAATTATCTTACCAAATTAATCAAATAAATTGACCAACATTAATATGACCAATTAAATCAATTAAATAGACCAAATGAATAATTTAATCTGATTAGATAACCAATTACAGATTCATGCTGTGTAAGAAACGCTACAAGATTATTTAAACCAGAAAGGAAGAAAACAGAATTCTAATGTTGTGTGGCAACCAGTAAACAAAGACACTCTGTTTTGTATTTAAAAAAATTTCTATATACAAAAAATCTTACTTAAATACACAGTACATGTGATAGAACTATAAAAGCAATAAACCAATTTCCCCAAAGATAAAACTACAAATGCTCCAGATACAAGAGATAAAAAGAAATATATATATATATATATATATATATAGCCCAGGAATATATGTACACAGTGCACTTATGAAATAAAGAATAATATTATACAATCATACGAAACTATTCACCCACCTACGTAATAACAAACATGAATATATATACACACACAGACAACTTAAACTTTTTGTAAATTAATTTTTAATCAAAAAATACAGAAATAGATTTACAGAAGTAAAACAGTAAACAAAAATTTCTGTCTTAAAAATGTTGGAAATATTTTTCGATAATATTAATTTAACAAAATAATTAAATACAGAACTTGAATTAACTTACAATTTTCCTTTGTAGAATCAACTTCAGAACAAATTTGTGATTGAGGCCAGTGTTTGAACTGTTGGAAGAAATGGTTTAATATAGGCATATTTTTGAGCCCAAATTTGAGTGGGCCCCAAACGTCTTTTGGGGTGGGTCCGAAGAGGTGAAGTGTTCCTTGCCGCGTGGCAAGTCACACAATGAAGACGGAACGTCAAAACCATTTATGAGTGAATGGAAAGTTGACGTCATTTTCGGGTCTAACATTAATTTTTTAGATAAAATTCATTTGAATTTTTCAATAAAATTGTTGTGGGAATTTAATTTAATTCTAAATTCAAATTTTGGGTTCCTGAGTGGTTTCCTAAAATTTGTAATTATGAGAATTTAATTTATTTCTAATTTCAAATTTTAGGTTCCTAAGTGGTTTCCTAAAATTTGTACCTCTTCCTTTATTTATTAAACTATTCAAAAAGTTTAATATATATTTATATATATTTCAATAGTTTAAATAAATAAAGTCGCTACAGGTTTGACTTGGTCCACTACGGTTTACTTTTCAAATTGTTTGGAAGGAAATCAATTCCATGTGCAACGGTCAAACTAACTTTGAAAAGTTGGTTTTCCTGTTCAAACATATTGATGCACCTTTTCACTTCAAAATTGGAACCTGTTCGGGTCTTAAGTTTTGTACCTATATATACCCATCAATTCCAGCAGTCTTGGGATCTAATTGCTTATTCGGAAAAAACAGTCTGTTAAGTTTCTTTGTGCTGTCCAACTTTTCTTTTGTGCATTATTCTTCATTTTAGTTTAGAATAAATTTTCAGAGAGTTAGAACACAGGTTTGGTTCGCCGAACAATTTGTTTTGGAGTGCTACTACAAATTGGTTAAGATCATTGTATCTTGGGAGATAGACGCCACTCAACCGTAAGCACCGTAGCGGGGCGAATCTGTCTTAAGGACAGAGTGTCACACACTCGACTTGGTCTTGTAATTTTATTTGGTTCGACAAAATAAATTCTGTAAGTTTTATTTATTTTGTTTGAAGTTGTTTCAATTTATTTTATTTTCACAGAAGATTGTTCCAACATGAACACTGTGTCTTTAAGACAAAAATTCGTCCTCTCCTAAGGTGCTTGAGAATAATGGACGTCCTGCCTCCAGGATTCAATAATCACCCCAAACAGATGCAGCACAGCGTACTGTTTGTACAGCGAACCAGGCTGTGTTTTTCGAACTCTCACAGGATGCAAGATGAAGAACGAAGGAAGTAATGAAGAGAGAAGATGGAAGGAAAGGAAAAAAAACTCACTCATTTTGGAATGGAGGGTTGCTATATATATGGGCAATGAAGTTCCGTTTCCAGAACAGAAGAGCGTTATGATGAACAACCGCCAGACCGAAGACGCTGGTCGGAGATGAAGAAGAGTTACAACCGAAAATTTTGAATTCAAAATTTCGGAATTTGAATTTTTCCTGCAGAAATTATTCGAAATATTCAAATAATTTTGGGGCAAAAAATAAGGACGGGTTTGACCCACACCCGCACCCGCCCCCACAGACGGACGGCGCGCGCATGTGGTGGTGGTTTTGGGTTTGTCCATAACTCCTCCTCTTACAAAACTTGGGTACCCCTTGGGGCCCAACCTAAGGTCTCTAACTTAGAGCATATATACTTATAGAAACTCTTCCATGTTTCCTATGTGGGACAAGTTTTAGATACCAACTCAAAGAAACCACACCAAACATATTCATGTTCATGAGGCTCACTTCGGTATCAATTTCTCATTCACTCAAAAATGGTTTTGACCACCTGAGTATATATTCTTGTTCTCCACATGACAAGGAATACGTTGCCACTTGGACCCACCAAAACTGAGGTGTGGGTCCTACATTAATGATAGCTCAAAATTACCGAAAATTAATGGTGATAAACCATTTTTCTCTAACAGATGATGTATAGATCTCTCTCATATATATATGTGTGTGTGTGTGTATAGATTTGTGTATACACATAGATCTAGTGTTGATGATGATTGTTGATTCTACAATTTTTTTGTGATTGTTGGTTGTTGTTGATGATGATGTGGTGGTAATGATGTTGATGCTCTCTCTCTCTCTCTCTCTCAGTCCCCCAGCCCCCTCTTCTCTCTTCTTCATCTTTATCTTCATCTTCATTTTCATCATCTTCATCTTCGCCTCTGTTTCAGAGAAAAAAATAATAATAATTCCAAAATGACGTCGTTTTGGAATTCGAGCCATTCGGGGCTAGCCTCACTACATAGCAGAACTGCCATAACTTTTATGGTATTTACTTAAGGGTTACGCTTAGGGGTCTGTGAATGGATTTTATTTTGATAATTCAAATCATTTATTTTATAAAATACTCCATATATATCATCTATAAAAAAAAAAATTAAGCAAATCTAATAATCGTAACATTTTTAGCTTGTTGTATTTTTCTTCAAAAATGGAATGATCTATCTTTAAAATGGTCATTAATTCTCTTAGTCACACATGATAAAACAAAAATATTACGATTATTAAATTAACTTAATTTTTTTCATGGATAATATACACAGAGGGTTTTACAAAATAAATAGTTCAGATCATGAAAATAGGACTCATGATAGGCTCCATGCCTCTCAAGTTCTCTTAAGTTGACTTTTTTTTATTGAGATTTGAATATGAAAGAAGTCAAATCCTTTACTTTCTCTATTTAATCTTTTATTTGAATATTAAAATTATATACAAATTTTATACCATATTAAATAAACGTTAGACTAAAAAAATAATTTATTTTAATCTTGACTTAGAGCATCTCTACTTAAATTATCAATTTGAGGTAGCACTCTTAAAACTAAAGGTGTAATATAGCCGTGGTCCTTTTGAATGTATAAAATTGAGTTGCTAATTGGTATGTCTTAATACAAAATTTGGCATAGCAAAAAAAATATGTCAAAATTTTTAATTTCATTATTTTAATGCTAAGGACTTATAAAAGATTTTTAAAAAAAAATTAAATAAATAAAAAATTTTGAAGTAAAAATAATAAGGGAATTTTTTTTTAGATCCATCATATTAAGATTTTATAGCATAAAGGATATGAAATATTTTCACAATAGTTAGGGTCCCTCAAATTTTTACAACGAAATTTTGAAATCTCGAAATTTCGAAATGTGTTTTGAAATCTCGAAATTTCTCTATCTTGCTCAATTTCTCTGTGTTTTTAAATTTTCACTATATTTTGAATTTGCTCTAGTTTGCTCACAATTAAGTTACTAATTTAGGTTACTTATTTGATTTTCACTAATTAATTGTCTCCTTATGTGTAATTTTCCATTTGAGATGAATTTTCTTTGGCACTAAGATATCCTATTTAGATTAATTTTCTTTGAACACATTGGACTTTCTTTCTCTCTATGCCTTGCTTGATTTTCTCTGGCTAATAATTGTCTCTTTGATTTTCTCTCAAATTTTCTCTGGTATTTCAATTTTCTCTGCCCACATTAAACTCCCAGTAGTTTATGTTGCTTGTTTGATTTTCACTGATTTGTTGTCTCCTTGTGCTGAATTTTCTCTGGCATTTGTATTTTCTCTAACCACAATAGAGTCCAATTTCTTTTTGTGGCTTCATTGATGTCATGATCCAAACCTGCCTCTAAACGTTTGGATAATAACCGGCCAGTAATCACTTGATTACCTTCGGCCTCAAACAAACATACAGAGTAATTATAATAATGGGGCCCATAAACAGAAGCATACAACAATTGAAGAAGTCCATTGAGGTGTGCCAATATGAGCAAAGTTATAAAGCTTGTACCATAACACATTCACATCATTTACACATCCATGCAAAAATATAAGTACCATAGGAAATTTTATACATAATGATTACATAATCCAAGACCAAAATAGCAAAAACAAAATAAAGTCAAAATATAATGGGAGTCAAAGGCAAAACTTTATCTCGATGGCATGACTCGATAGGTTCACAAAAATAGCTCCTGAAGCTGACTCTAAGGGTGGGCTCCGTGCTACTGATCACTTACATGTGCATATATAATATTGGGTGAGCGAAACTCAATGAGTACTAATACAGTAAAGTAGTGTAAATAGATGATCATAATAATCATAATATGGAACGGTCTCGGCCCAATATAATACGGAACGGCCTTAGGCTCGTTATATAAACAGAATGGCCTTGGGCCCATTACATAAACAGAACGGCCTTAGGCCCATTAATATCAGAACGGCCTCTGGCCCACATATTAACACAGAACGGCCTTAGGCCAATCATATAAACAGAATGGCCTTGGGCCCATTACATAAAACGGAACGGCCTTAGGCCCATTAATATCATAACGGCCTTGGGCCTACATATTAACAGCTGTTTAGAACAATCTCAGGTCCAATGACATCTTATCATGTCATTAACAAAACGGCCTCAGGCCCACATATTATAGCATAAACGGAAACGGAACGACCTTAGGTCCACATTGCACTTGTCAAATAATATTCATGAAGTTCATGCACTTCGATCAAAATACAATGTCGGCATAATTCACCATTCATGGCACAAGGTACACAATTAAAAACATATATGCACAATATTATTACTCATAAGGCGTTTGATCTTGCAGCGTCTCCTCTGTCACACGACTTACACAAACTTTCACACACACATTCGATAAATCATTTGTTTCAATTCGTACACTCATCTTTCATAATTCACAACCTTCTTTAATGAATTTCTGATCATCATTTCACTTCGAAAAAGGTTTAAATATGGTTGAGAATGCGTTTAGAAGGTCGGGAATATCAACACAAGAAAGCAGGGTTTTCTCCCTTGCCTGGCAGCACATGCAGCCAGTCTAACAGCTCGAGCGGTCTGGCTCCGCTCATACAAAAATGCGAGCCGCTCTAGCACACAGAACCAAAATCACAAATCTTGGTCATGCTCCACTCGTGCGGAGTCTGTGGCCGCATGAGCGGTCTGGGTAAATACAATCCGAAAATTGCACAAAATGAAATCTTTCAAACTCATTTCCAATTCCAATTTCATGCAAAACCAACCCAAAAACATGATATACTAGCATGATTCAAATGAAATTTCAACTCAAACACATCAATCTTGTTCCCATATCAAATTCATGGTCTCATCTTTTTCATAAGTTCATAAATTTCATACACAAGCTCAAAATACATACAAACATGGTGAATCTTCCAACAATCTTGGTTGTATGAACCATCTAGAGTTTATTTCATGGATCAATCACAAGAATGAATTCAAATCAAACAAAGATGAAGAGATTAGGGTTCCATTTCATGCTTTTAGCTCAAACCATTACACAACTCAAAACCCTAGCTCAAAATTCCCAATTTCTTCTTGATTTCATGCTAAAGATGAGTTAGAGACAAAGATTTTAAGTAAATTCCATACCTTAGCTTCAATCTAGTGTTTGCCCCTTGAATCTCTCGCAAAATCCTAGTTTTTCCTCTTCTTCTCTCTCTAACTCACTCTAGCAAAGCTCTCCACCAAAATGAAGAACACAAGGGCTAAACATATATATGACTTAACTCATAAAACATGATTTAATTATTACAAATCGTAATTTTTCAAAATTTTACTGTAGACTCTAAAAATCATGCTAATCACAGATATGAAGTCGGTTTTGGTCTATCGTGCCTCTAAGGCTTTCAATTTCAGTTCAAAGTTGCAATTGTAACAGATATTCCTACATTCGACAGATATTGTTCCAAATCAACATAATTCACATACTTAAGCTTGCAAATTCATATCAAACACATAATCACTTGCATAATTAAGCATAGTATGGGTTGGGTTATCATAATTGATTTTCTTTGTCTAGTTGTGTGCTTGTGTGTGTAGTTTTCTCTATTTTTGAAAAAAATTAGGGATTTAACATCTTTAATGCTGAATTTCCTGTTGACATCTTTATGCTTTCATTGTCTAGAAATGGCAAAACGTAGCAACAACATAACACCTGAAACACCACAAAAGAAACAGAAAGTCGTTGAGTCTTCTAGTTATGAGCTAAGATCAAAACGCAGCAACAACAAAACACCGTAAACACCCCGAACAAAACAAAAAGTCTCTGTCACTGCTAGTTATGAGTTGAGATATAAATGTAGCAACAAAACACCAGAAACACCACAAACGAAATAGAAAGTCCAAGCTCAAGAGGCAACTAGTATAAAAAAGACACCAACTCCAAAAGTCTTAAGCTCAAAGGGAAAAAGAAACTACTAGCTTTAACAAGATCAAGCAAACACATAGAGTAAAGTGAATCCAATGTGTTAAGAGAAAATTGTGATGCCAGAGAAAATTCATCTCGATGGGAAAATTACACACAAGAAGACAACTAACCAGTGAAAAACAAACAAGCAACATAATTTGATAGGTCAGAAAAAATTCAGATGCCAGAGAAAATCAATCAAGGCATATAAGTTAATGTGATTATAATTGTGGTCAGAGAAAATTCGGATTCCAGAGAAAATTCATCACATGGAGGAAACTAACTAGTGAAAATCAAACAATCAATACAAATTGAAATGTCAAAGAAAATTCATTGCAACCAAACTAATAGCAACGAAATTGCAGAGAAATTCATCTCAACTGAACTACTAGCTTTAACAAGATCAAGCAAGGACATAAAATAAAAGTGAATCTAATGTCATCAAAGAAAATTTAGATGCAAGAGAAAATCATAGATAGAATCACATAACAAGCTTCAAGAAGATACAAAATGTAATCGAAACCTTAATTAATATGGATATTATTACGAAATACAAACCCTAATTAATTAAAGAATATTATAAAATGCAATGAACTATAGATACAGAGAAAAACTAGTTCAAGAATAGAAACAGTTACCAGAGTGAGGTGGTGATGATGAAACCCTAATTACAAACAGAGATGAATCGAGTTGAAGATGAACAGACTCAAAAATGAAATTAAAATGCATCAGAGAAATTTTTGAGAAGAAATCTCAAAGATTTGTGCAGAGATGAAACCCTAACTTCATTGAATATGATTGATAGAGCTACCATGGCTTTGAAAATGAAGGGACCCAAGTGGAAAGCTTGAAGAAAGAGAAAAGGGGATGTGAGATTTGGATGAGCAAATTGAATTTAGAGAGGAAAATCCTGAGATTGAAGAAGCCATTGTTGTTTGCTTCAATTTTGTTATCGTTCTCAATTTAGAGAGAGAGAGAGAGAGAGACAGAGAGAGAAGAAGAAGAAGAAGACGAAGAAGAGATGAGAGAGAATGAGAGAGTGGATATGATATATGGGTGCGGGTGAGGGATCTTAGGTTACAAAAAAATATATATTGTGCATCTCTCCCATTACTAAAAGTTAGATAAAAGTTGGAGAGGAATGTTAGACCAATTTCCCTAAATAATAACCATTATAACAGTCCAAAAAAAAAAAATTGTATCAAATAACATGAATATTTTCATCTTAATTTTACTTATTGACATATGAAGGTTTATAAATTTGTTTAAATTGTATGAGATTCTTCCAATGGTATAGCAAAATGCTATTAGAATATTTCTAGTGATATGCCAAATCCTTGACCCAAAGTCAATTTTAATTAATTGTATCCTCATAAAATGTAAAATAAAATAAAATAAAAATAAAATCTCCAATTATCTACCAAATCTTCAAGCTAAAATTTGTTAAAGTCAAATTTAATACTCCTTCCGTCCTAAAATATTAGTCCCTTATTCTATTTTTCATTATCCCAAAATATTAGTCCTTTTTAAAAAATCAAGAAATAAAATAATATGAATTTACTATTTTGCCCTCTCTCAAATTCATTAATAACACAAAAAGTTCAATTATAATAATTGATATTTCCAAAAAAAATACTATCAAAGGGTAATTTTAAAAAATTAATATTTTTAAAATGTAATAATTGTACTATAAAAAAAAAAAGTTAGATTCCCCTAAAGGGATTATTATTTTGGGACGAAGAAAATATTAGATTTGTCACTATTAGATTTTTTTTTTTTAATTTTAAGAAATAGATCCAACGTGTCAAAATAACACAGAACTATTGGTGGGATTATTATTATTATTATTTTGAGCATTATAAACAAACCAGAAAAATTATTTAGGCAAAATTATTTCAACTTCAAGCACCATTGCACCACTCCCAAACAACCCAATTAGCCCAACCACCACTACCTCCACTACCATTACCACTAATGCTTATAACTATTAATGTATTAGTTTTAAAGTTGCAATGTTAACATACTTTGTCCGTTTAAGCTTTCTTATGTGCTCTTAGAACACATGTTAATAAAATTCTGTAAATAAATCTTAGAAGGTGTATTTGTAATTTATCCTTGATTTTTTTTTAAATTATAATTTTGTTTTTTTACTTTAAGGTAGTGTTTGTTTTAATGAAAAAAAATTATAATGGAATGATTATTTCATAAAAGTTAAATAATAATATTCCATTCCATTTCATCTAATTCAATGACATTTCACCTTCATATGGATCATCCCCTATGATTTTAAAAATTACAAATTGATGATACTACTTGTCCCTGAGGAACGGGTTGGGCTAATCTAGGCCTCCCACACCGTTGTCCGATCACTAGGCCCACTAAGAAACCTGCACAAGAGTCCAACGGGGAACAGGAGTCCCCCAGCGAACCCTTCGACGAGCAAATTAGAGAAGAGAGATCAACGGAATATAGAGATAGGATGGTGATAAAGAACTTAACCTTCTTTTTGTCTTAGAAACTTGCTTATATCCTTTGTTCATCATTTCCTTGTCCACTCCGACTTGTTATGTTGGCCGAAAGTCTATGTTCTAGCTTGCCTTGTTCATGGTAAGGCTGTTCTGTTCCAACGTGAAGGGGCTATCGTATTAAATGTTGCAGGAAACCTCATTAATGGCTGATGTGTGGTGCAATAACTCTGTAGGATCTTTGTCTGCTTATGTGGTTGGTTTTTCTTTTGACAGGTGTTTAGATGTCATTGGTTCTTGGTGCAACGTTAGGTTCTAATGATGTTGGGCTTTAGTGTTTGAATCATGCATTGGGCCTTAAGTGGTGGGCCAAAAGCCCCTATGGGCCCACCTATGTCAGTAGTCCCCCATTCCTGAGTGCAACTTCAATCCAACGAAGGGAATAGGAAAGAAAACAAGGGTTGTGGGTGGTCGAGTGAGAGAAGACCGACCAGTAGGTGGGCCGACCGCGAAGGGTAATCGAGTAAAGAGGCCGACGTGGAAGAGGGCTGACCGCGAAGGGTGACCGAGTGAGGAGGCTAACTGGAAGGAGGGCCGACCGCGAAGGGTGACTGAGTGAGGAGGCTGACTGGGAGGAGGGCCGACCGCGAAGGGTGACTAAGTAAGGAGGCCGACTGGGAAGAGGACCGACTGGGAGGAGGGCCAATTGCGAAGGGTGATTGAGTGAAGAGGTTGACTGGGCGAAGGACCGACTGCGAAGGGTGACCGAGTGAGGAGGAATGGCGGCGCAACAGGCTCGAGGAGCGGTGGGGCACGTGGTGATGTGAAGTGGAATAGACAGGGTAGGGGAAGAGGGTAGTGGATTGTGGTCGTACACGTGGCGTAATCCCGCAATATGAGAGGTGATGCGTTAGCAAAAAGCGAAAGGATAGGGTAATATAGGGTATTGAAAAGGCAGGGGCAGAAGTTTTCAAAATTTTTCAAACTGGCGAAATTTAATCTCGACCCTTGGAATATAGGCAAACCGTGGGCATTTGGAGTTATTCGCTTTACTTACCTTATCGCAAAAAACCAACACATCCCAGAAGTGAACTCATTTGTTTCGTGTGACACGTATCTGCAACACTTTGCGAACTTCATTGTGCCAGCGTTCGAAACGATATGCAGACACGTAGAAGGAATGGCTCGAGATGAAGTGCCAACCATGAGGCTAGACTCATTGGGAGAAGACGACACAGTGGAGTTGGCAGAACAGTACCGAGCAGAGCGGAGAGAGGAGAGGGGAGCTGGGCAAGCGGCGCGGGCTCGCCCAGCGATGATGATCGTGGCTGCTAGGCCAATTAGCCAAATAGAGCCGGACCACTGGCACACTAAGGCCGGCAGGTCTACTTTTACGGCAGAGGAGTTGGAGGAGGTATGAAGGAAGTACCAAATTCCGGCGAAGATAGAGTTGAGGCTGCCCACATCTAAAGAGAGGGCGTCAGATGCACGGCCGGCAGAATTCACCTTGTACGAGGAAGCATTGCGAGGAGGCCTAAGGTTACCGATCCCCTAAGTAGTGGTAGATGTATTGAACAGACTGGAGGTGGCGCCGAGGCAGCTGATGCCCAACGCATGGAAAATTATAATGGCCTGCGCGATCGCATGGCCACGGGCGACCGACGGGGCGGCGATGACAGTGGAAGAATTCTTTTCTTACTACAAAGCATCCGGTCAACAAGAAACGTGGGTGACTTTGCAGGCGGTAGCGGGCAGGGGGTTAGTAGCCGGGTTACTGTCGTCGGTGAAGGGGTGGAGGCCGAGGTGGTTCTATGTGTCAGCAAATGGTGGGGGGGAGCGCGTACGACATGGAAAGTTCCTACGAAGTCGGTGGAGTCGAAGTTAGGGACAGAGGCAGAAGGTAGGGTGAAAAGGGTAAGGAGTGGAGGGAGAAGAAGGGTATGAGATGGGACAACCTTGTCTGTCCTTCAGCTTTGTATGCCTTAGGTTTAGGACCGCAGCCGATGGAAGAGGACCCTGCCCTGGAGGAGTTGGAAACGAGGCGAAAGGCGGAGGAGCGGAGGACCTTGGCCAAGGCAGAAAAGTATAAGGAGCCTCAGCTGGGGCCTATTCCTAAGTTGGTGATGAGGGAGAGAGTCCAACCTCGCCCGAAACTGTTGGGAGGCAAAGAGCTGACCGACTTTGCCCCACTGCCGCCCCTAGGAGACCCGCTAAAGGAGAAGGGCAAACAGGAGGTGGCAGCAGTGTTAAAGAAAGGAAAGAAAAAGAGGGCGGTAGCAGAGGGTAGTAAGGACGCCCCTGCTCTAAAGAAGATGAAGGAGGGGGGCGCGGAGGAGGCGCCAGGAAGGGAAATTGCCCAAGTGGCGAAGGAAAACATGAGCCCAAGAGCCCAAGTGCAAAAAGAAGACACGGGTCTAAGCGCCTAAGTGCTGAGAGAAGTCGTGGGCCCAAGTGCCCAAGTAGAGGTGACGGTGGGGCCTGTGGTAGAAGTATCTCCCAGTTCTGGTGAAGGGAAGATTGGGAGTAGCAAACCAGAGACAAGCGCCGCGTTAAAGACCGCCATGTACCATGCGTGCGCGTTGGCAGGTCAGTCGGTAGAACAAGGGCGGGAGGCCAGGGTAGCAGCCGACTGACTCGTTAGAGTGTTAGAGGATACGGCCGTGCGGTCAATGGCACGGTTGACGGAGGCCGACCTTCTAAGAGGGGTCTGCTCGCCCAGATGGAGGCAGCGACTTTGGCGGCTGCCCTGATGAATAAAGCAGCGTGGGTGAAGATAGAGGTAGAGCCGCTGAGGGCCCAGCTAGAAGGGGTGAAGGCGCAGCTGCAAAAATTGAAGGTGGAGACAGCGGGCTGGAAGAAAGCCGTTCGAAGTGCGTGCATCAAGGGGCAGGAGTGTGCGTAGAGAGCGAAGAATATGGAAGTATTGGCAGTGGTGCAGAGCTATGCAGTAGAGTGTACTGGTGCTGAGCTCCTCACGACCAAGTCAAACCTGGAAGCGGAACGCCACAAGGCAGTATCGCTAGAGTTCGAACTGGTGGGTGAGAAGAGGCAGTTAGAGCTGGTCCAACAAGCCTGCACCACAGCCAATGAGAGCTAGGAAGAGGCCTTCACCAACAACGAGGAATTGCGCGACCAGTCGATCAAAGACAAAGAAGAGGCGGATCGACAGATCGCAAGTTGGAGAAGGCTCTAGCGGAAGAAAGGGCCAGATTGGCATGTGAGAGGGCGGCGTACCCCGACTTATGCATGGCAGTCGTGGAGCAGTTCAAGGGGTCCGCCGAATTCCAGATGGCCATTGATGCCACTATAGCCATTGATGCCGTTGTCGCCAGTAACTTGGCGAAGGAGGGGGATGGGGGGGCTGGGCTGTCGAGAGCGGCCGCTGGAGTTAGGAGTGAGGAGGAAGTGATCCAAAGCTTCCAGCGGTCTGACTTCTACAAGCACGAGATGAGCAAGTTCTGGGACAGCAGCTGGATGACCTTCAAATATAAGGCCCAGACGCCGAATTCAGCCTCATGAAGGTAAAAGAAGACGACGTCACCCAGACCCCCCTAGATGAGGGGGTTGATGAGGAAGATCTCACATCAAGCGAGTGAGATTAACTGTATAAAACTATTTGTTTTTGTTTGTTTGTTTTTTTTTTTTTTGTAATAGAGGTAGTTTCTGTAATAAATTTGTATAAAAATACAAGTTTGTTAATAAAACAACGAGTTTTCTTATGTACTGTTATTGTTGTTATTACTCTAATTTGTAAATTTGGGATGGTAAAAATGGCTGAGTGGAATTCAACAAAAAGTAGGTGTAAAAATGAAACTTGTGCGTAAATTGTGAAACTTGTAAGTAGGGGTGAGCAGCGGATATACCGATCCGCCAAAACCGACCGAACCGAACCGATCCACCGCATTTTGGACGGATGTGTGATGATGAGCGAACAGTTGCGGATTGATTTTCTCCAATCCGCCAATTTGGCGGACGGATGGCGGATTTGAGATTCCTTTGACCGCAACCGAACCGCCGAACCGCGAACAGCCCTAGTAATTTATAAGACTTTGTGTTTTCAATTTGTTTAAATATTTTGTTTGTGTTTTCAATTGAAAAAGAGTTTAAATATTCCATTGAAAAAAAAATTTCAACTTGAATATATTTTTTGAATTGAAAAAATAAACGTATTATTTATCTATATTTTTTGGTTTTTAAATCTAACTCTAAAAATAATAAATAGAAAATATGATATGCTGGTTGGTTTTTGTTTTCAAAAACATATATAGATGTAACAATGCAGAGACATACAATCTCTACTACTACTCTGTTCATGGTTTTGGTAGTTTGAATTGTTTTTATATTTTAAGAACCATAGATTGTAATACTTTTTGTGGATGAATACTTTTTGTGGATGAATCATGTTGTGATTGTAATATGTGGATGAGGCATGCAGTGATTGTGATACTCTAAAGTTTCAAATTTTTTTTTCTTTGGATGAGGCATACAGTGATTATAATACTTTTTAAGTTATTGACTGTAATACTTTTTTTTTTTTTTTTTTGAGGAAGTGCACAAGTTGAATTATGTTGAAAATTTATAAAATTTTAAACCGCCAATCCGATTCGCATCCATCCGCCAAACCGCCAATCCGCTCAATCCACATCCGCCGGATTGGCAGACGGATGCGGATTGATTTTCTCCAATCCGTCAATCTGGCAGACGGATGGCGGATTGGAGGTTCTGTGGCCGCAACCGACCCGCGCCCACCTCTACTTGTAAGTAAATTGTGATGTAAAAATGGTCAAAATGGGCAATCAGGCTGACTTGTATGAATGACTAGTGAAAATGTTAAAAATGGGCAAACCAGGACGTAGTATGAAATTTCGTGACAGCTGAGTAATATGAAATTTCGTAAGTAAACCATGATATAAAAATGTTAAAAATGGGCAAACAGGCAAACTTGTATGACTAGTGAAAATGGATGGTCATGAACTTAGATTTTAACTAAGTATGGCAACAGCTGAGACTAGCTTTGATTCAGACCGGTCGAATTCTTCATGCGAGTTCTGACTAAGACTTGGAGGGCTCTGTCGCGCTGATGTTTAAGTTAACTCGGTCTAGCTGAGCTCTCCGTGCTCAGTCCGGTTGAGGCTTAAGTTAACTCAGTCTGGCTGAGCTCTTTGCACTCAGTCTGGCTGAGCTCTTCGTGCTCAGTCTAGCTAAGGCTTTAGTTAACTCAGTCTGGTTGAGGCTTTCGTTAACTCAGTCTGGCTGAGCTCTTCATGTTCAGTCTGGCTGAGGCTTTGTTTGTTAACTCAGTTTGGCTGAGCGCTTCGTACTCAATCTGGCTGAGCTCTTCGTGCCCAGTTTGGCTGAGGCTTTAGTTAACAAGTTGTCATTGAATCACAACTCAAATAATGGAGATATAAAGTCATTGTCATTTAAGGCACAGCCTATTGATCACAAGTTCACACCAATGGAATAGTACAAAAAGGAACATACAACAATGGAATGATACAAAAACAGAAGACACCATTTTACTAGAAATAACGCTTCAAGTGCTCGGCGTTCCACGGATAGGGAAGGTCTCTGCCTTCCATGTCTTGGAGTCGGTAAGTACCTGGGCGAGGTCTAGCCTTAATAACGTAAGGTCCTTCCATTTGGCTGCTAGCTTGCCCTTGGCAGGATTTTTGGTGGCAAGAGTTGCTTCGCACAAGACTAGGTCCCCTACTGCGAACTCTCTCGGTCGGACTTTGCGGTTGTAGTGTGTTCTCATTTTCTGCTGATATGAGGCCTGTTTGACAGTAGTGGTCTCTTAGAGCTCTTCAATCAGGTCCAAGTCAGCCCGACGTAATTCTTCGATTAGTTCTGGATCTGGGTGCAAGACCCTCGGGGTCGGGAGGCCAATTTCCACTAGGATGACCGCCTCAGCGTCGTATGTTAAGCGAAAGGGCGTCTCCCCAGTAGGGGTTCGGGCGGTAGTTCGATAAACCCAGAGTACGTTTGGTAGTTCCTCAGCCCACAGTCTCTTAGCAACTTCCAGCTTAGTTTTGATGATCTTCAAGAGAGAGCGATTGGTGACTTCGACTTGCCCATTGGCTTGGGGATGACCTGGGGAAGAGAAACATGGCTTAATGTGGAGTTCGGCACATAATTTCTTGAATTTGGCATTGTCAAATTGTTTGCCGTTGTCTGAGACGATGGCTTGAGGGATTCCAAATCGGCATACGATCGACTGCCAGATGAATCTGGTTGTGTTCCGTTCAGTGATTGTGGCAAGGGGTTCCGTTTCCACCCATTTGGTGAAGTAATCAATGGCAACTACAGAGAACTTGGTTTGGCCCCTACCAGTGGGCAATGGACCAACTAAGTCGATGCCCCACTTGGCGAATGGGTAGGGACTGCAGAGTGTAATCAATTCTGTAGGTGGAGCATGGGAAATGTTGGCATAGCGCTGGCATTTATCACACTTAAGCACAAATTCAGCGGCATCTTGGTTGAGGGTAGGCCAGCAGTAGCCAGTGCGAAGGATTTTATGGCCAGTGACCGGGCACCCGAATGATTACCACATACGCCCTCGTGGACTTCCCTTATTACATAGGTCGCTTGAGCAGAACTGAGACACCTGAGGCATGGGCGTGAAAATCCACATTTGTACAGTAGGCCGCTGATGAAAATGTAATTGAACGATCGGGCTCTGACTTTGATGGCCTGCTGTTTATCGTCTGGCAACTCCCCACTTGTCAAAAACAGAATGATGTTTGCAGCCCATGGGATAGGTTCGTTTTGGAGGAAATGAACCTCCTACTGGATTGGCGAAGTAGCCGGGCGGGCTAAGTATTCAAGACGGACGCCATGGCTGAGGTCTAACTGGTCAGCCGAGGCTAATTGGCCCATTTCATCTGCCTTGGAGTTTTTTGACGGAGGGATGTGCTTGATATGAAAAGTATTGAAAAGGCGAACAAGAGGGAGTGCAATATCCCTGTAGGCTCACATCGTGTCTTCCTTCGCGTCGAATTCTCCCGTAATCTGCCCAACGATCAATTGGGAATCACTGAACACTTGGATATGGCTTACACCAATGTCTCTGGCTAAGCGAAGACCTGCTATCAAGGCCTCATATTCGACTTCATTGTTGCTGCCGTCGAACAAGAAACGGAGGGCACACTTGAAATAACTGCCCTCGGGAGCGGTGAAGATGAGACCAGCCCCACTGCCTTCTTTGCGGGATGATCCATCAACATTGAGGGTCCAAGAGTGGGGATCTTTTGCCTCAGTGCTGAATTACTTTCGCAGAGGGGGCATGGTTGGAGTGGGATTGGTGAGTTCCAAGATAAAATCGACAACAACCTATCCTTTGATTGCTGTTCGAGGTCGGTAAGAGATTTCAAATTGGCTGAGCTCGATAGACCATTGCATAAGCCTGCCAGACAGCTCCGGTTGTTGCATTACCTTCTTCAAAGGTTGATCAGTGAGGACCACTATGCAGTGAGCTTGGAAATAAGGTCAGAGTCGTCTTGAGGCTATGACTAAGGCAAGGGCCATTTTTTCCAGCAAAAGGTAGTTCTGCTCTGCCCCCTAAGAACTCGGCTAATGTAATAAACCAGACGCTGGACTGAGTTGTCCTCCTTGATGAACGCTGCACTGATTGCGGTGTTTGATACGGCTAAGTAGAAAAAGAGGGTCTCGCCTGAGAGTGCCTAGAAGAGTGGGAGGGTTGGCCACGCACTGCTTCAATTGTTGAAAGGCCTCTTCGGATTCGATGGTCCACTCAAAGGCCTGCCGAAGGACTTTGAAAAAGGGAAGGCACTTGTCTGTTGCGCGGGAAATAAAACGGTTGAGGACGGCGACTCTGCCGGTGAGCTGTTGAACCTCTTTGACCGTCTTGGGAGGCTGCATTTCTACCAGGGCCTTGATCTTTTCGGGGTTGGCCTCGATGCCCTACTGACTGACCATAAAACCCGAGAATTTCCCAAATCCTACGCCGAATGCGTACTTTTTCTTATTCAGCTTCATTTGATACTTGCATAGGGTTTCGAAGGTCTCTCGGAGGTCTGTCAGATGATCAGAGGAGAGTTTGCTCTTAACGAACATGTCGTCGATGTAGACTTCCATGTTCCGACCTATCTGATGGTGAAAGACGGCATTGACCAACCGTTGGTAAGTTGCTCCGGCATTTTTCAATTCGAATGGCATAACATGATAGTGGTAAATTCCTCTGTCTGTGATGAAGGAGGTGTGTCCCTGGTTAGCCGGATACATCAGAATTTAATTGTAGCTGGAGAAGGCGTCCATGAAACTGAGCATCTGATGTCCGGCAGTGGCGTCAACAAGCAAATCTATGCGGGGGAGGGGATAACTATCTTTGGGGCAAGCTCGATTAAGGTTGGAGTAGTCGACGCAGAGTCGCCATTTACCGTTGTTTTTACGGACCAGGACCACATTTGACGGCCATCTAGGGTAGTCTACGTTCTTGACGAACCGTGCCGCCAGTAGTTTGTCTACCTCAGAAGCAATAAGGGCATTGCGTTCCGGGTGAAAAACGCGCTGCTTCTGGCAGAAGGGTCGAAAGTGAGGCTCGATGCTGAGACGATGAGTGATGAAGGAGGGATCGATACCCAGCATGTCGGAATGGGTCCATGCAAATACATCATTGTGCTCGGTTAAGAGGGCTATAAGGTCAGCCTTGGCTTGGCAAGATAGTTGGCTGCCGATTTTGGCTATTTTTGTTGGGTTGGCAGGATTGATGCGGACTTCAACAAGTTCTTCCACTGGTTCCCCTCTGACTAACTCGTCTTCGTCTCTGACATCGAGTCCTTCGATGATCATGGCCTCTTTCAGCTTGACCTCTTTGAGTGAAGCAACGTAGCATTCTCTGGCCACCGTCTACTCTCCCCTCACGGTGCCTACCCCAAGGTCGGTAGGAAGTTTCATGGCTAGATGGTATGTAGATGTGACAGCTTGAAAAGCGTTTAAGGCTTTACGGCCGAGGATGATGTTATATGCCGAGGGACAGTCGATGATAAGAAAAGTGAGTAACTTGGTAGTCTGCAGTGGATACTCTCCGATGGTGATGGAAAGATCGATGGAGCCTATGGAGGTCACCCGATCCCCAGTGAAGCCGACCAATGGGGTTTGGAGAAGGGACAAACTTTCTTTCCCGACCTTGAGCTGGTGATAGGCGTTTAGGAAGATGATGTCTGAAGAGCTGCCGTTGTCGACAAGCACTCGTCTAACTTTGTAATTGGACAGGAGAGCAGAGATGACGAGGGGGTCGTCGTGAGGGTATCGGATGCCTGTGCAATCAGTCTCCGTAAAGGTGATGGGCTCCATCCACTGTTTGGGGTGTTTGAAGGGGCGATCCAACGTCGCGACTTCTTTGTCGGAGCCCTGCCTGATTTTTCTGAGTTTGGCTCGCTGGGCCGAACAGGATGGTCCTTCACATGCAAGTCCACCAGCAATGACTCTGATCTCTCTAACCGGGGAGCAGGGTTGCCTTGTGCTCGGGATTGTCGCAGGGGCCGATCATTGCCTTGGTTAGGTTGTGCAGGTTGTCGGGGAGGGGTGTGTCGGCAGTTGCCCCTAGTAGGCTCGGTCCTTGGCCGTTGCTGGAAACGGGCTACCGTGAACCGACTGAGGCGCCTCTGGCGTATCAAGTTTTCTACTTGGCCTTTAAGGTTAACACATTCCTCGGTGTTGTGGCCGTGGTCCTGATAGAAACGGTAGTATTTGGATTAGTCTCGCCGGTTGGAAGGAGACCGTGAGGGTTGTGGCCATTTCAAGTTGTCATCTCGTTGGATCTGGTTTAAGACTTGTTCCATGGAGGAGTTGAGGGGTGTGTACCGTTCAAACCGATCTGGCGGTCGGGTAGGTGCCGATCGATCGGCTTGAGCTGTTCGGTCGGTATACTGAGGTGTTTGCTGTGTGTATTGGGTGGTTCTGGTTTCAGATTCCTTTCTCTTCTCTCTGAGGGTTGGGTTTTTGGTTGTGGAATCTTGGCGGGCAGCCAGAGAATCTTCGGCATTCATGTATTTTTGGGCTTTGGAAATGAGGGTTGCCATGGAGGTTGGAGGGTTTTTGGAGAGGGAGAAAAGGAAATCGGATGATCGTAAACCAGCCATAAAAGCCGTGAGAATGACCTTGTCGTCGTTTTCCGCCACTTACAAGGCTTCGGTGTTAAAACGGGTGATGAAGCTACGTAGCGACTCCCCCTCCGTTTGACGAATGTTGAGGAGCTGGGTCGCCGGACGTTGCTGGCGCTAGGCACCAATGAAGTGGCTAAGAAAGGAGTCACTTAGGTGCTGGAAAGTAGAGACGGAGTCCGTCGGCAGCTGACTAAACCACAATCGGGCCGACCCCTTAAGCGTTACGGGAAAAACTTGACACATAATCTCATCAGGGAATGCATGGAGGACTATCAAGGTCCTGTAAGTCTCCAAGTGGTCAACTGGGTCTGTTGTTCCGTCCAAAGAGTCAATCGAGGGCATTTTGAAGTTAGGAGGTAGGGGTTTGTCCCTGATGGAGGCTACAAATGGTGAATTGTCTATTGTGGAGGGTTTATTCTGCATGTTTTGCATGACTCCTTTAAGCTGGAGTTTCATGGCTTGGAGTTCCGCATCAGAATGCAGTGGAGGCTGAACACTATTGGCCTCCCTCGGGAGTATGTGCTTGGGCTAATGGATGTAGGTGGCAGGTTCATGTCTTGGGGTGGGGGTCGTGAACCCTCCAAGTTGAAGGGGTGGGCTTGTTGGAAGGGATGGCTCGGGGTTCGTTCTCGGTTGGGTGGGATATCTTGTGGTGGTAGAGGAGGCACAAGGAGGTCTCGTTGAAGCAAAGCATTAATCAAGGCTTGGTTTTGTTCAGCTTGGCGGTTGATGCCGTTGGTGAGTTTTGTGAAATACTGAGGTGGGTTGTTTGGGTTAGGAGGGTTGGCTTAGGGGTCGGCAACGTTATGTTGAGAAGCCATGGATCTCGTTGTGACCATCCACCTTGGTGGGTGGCAGGTAGGGATTATCGGGAGTGGGTCTCCGGCAACAATGAGCACAATTGTCACACAAAGTGAAAACTTTTCCACAGACGGCGCCAACTGATGATACTACTTGTCCCCAAGGAATGGGTCGGGCTGATCCAGGCCTCCCACACCATTGTCTGATCGCTGGGCCCACTGAGAAACCTGCACAAAAGTCCAACGGGGAACGGGAGTTCCCCAGCGAACCCTCCGACGAGCAAGTTAGAGAAGAGAGATCAACGGAATATAGAGATAGGATGGTGATAAAGAACTTAACCTTCTTTTTGTCTTAGAAACCTGGTTATATCCTTTGTTCATCATTTCCTTGTCCACTCTAACCTGTCATGTTGGCCGAAAGTCTATGTTCTAACTTGCCTTGTTCATGGTAAGGTCGTTCTGTTCTGACGTGAAGGGTTATCGTATTAAATGCTGCTGGGAACCTCATTAATGGCTAATGTGTGGTGCAATAACTCTGCAAGATTTTTGTCTGCTTATGTGGTTGGTTCTTCTCTTGTCAGGTGTTTAGATGTCATTGGTTCTTGGTGTAACGTTGGGTTCCAATGATGTTGGGCTTTAGTGTTTGAATCATGCATTGGGCTTTAAGTGGTGGGCCAAAAGCCCCTATGGGCCCACCTATGTCACAAATATTTTCTTGTCATAATTTTCTATTTAACATAATTAAGAAAAAAATCCTAATGACTCTCTTACACAACAATAAAATTACTTGAATTATTAATTGAAATATATGTAGAATACTATTAAAAACTGTTTATTAACCTAATGATTTACTATTAACAAAATGAATAATTTGTTATGCAATTAGAACTTGAAAGGGTGAGAAGTAATTTCTACAACTACAAAAGACAATATATATTTTAAACAAATCTCAAAAATATATTTTAATTTACTTAAAATTCAAATATTCTATGTAAATAACTTGTGCCTTGCACGGGCTTTTTCTACCTAGTACATACATATATATATGGCCTAGGCTTGTCTCCTAATCGAACTTAACCATGTTGTTGGATTTTTGTGGGCCCATCATAGAGCTCAAATTGATAATCCAAAATTTAATGTATAAACTTAGTGAGTACTTTATTTCTGCAAAAAATCACGTTGATTGGATATCGATAGTTAACTGTAAATATGATTTTTTTTTAAATTGTTGATAGAAATGTGAACTAATCAAGTGGCTATCAATGTTCGATTAACATAATTTTTTGCATGAATAAAATGTTTGACCAATTCTATACATTGAATTGTTTGAATTATCGAGATGGACTCAAAATAAACCTTAAATAGATCGGACTAGACGATCTAGTTAGGCTGCCCAACTAGAGACAATCCAGTCTCCATATATATTGACTTGACAAATTTTTTTTTTTTTTTAAGGAATGGGCTTCTCCCCAATACGTAATCGGATTAGAGAGGTGCTATTAGGCCAATTGGGCCCGCTTTCAAGGCTCATTTCAATAATCCAAACCATTCACATTTTAAAATTTGTTAAGGACATCATCCCTAGAAAAAATAAAGTTGCTCAATAACGGCAACCACGTGTTCGGATCAGTTTTCTATAAAACAAAATGAACGATGAGAAAATAAACGATTCATACAGAATGAATCCGAACACGTGGTTACTGTTATCTGATCAACCTGATTATTTTTTTTCAGGAATGATGTACTCGATGAATTCTAAAATGTGAACGATTCAAATTATCGAAATGAGATCCAAAAGTGAGTCTAATAAATCCAACAAACCTCTCCGTTTGGTTTAGTTTTAGAATAATGATTTGAGTGTGGAGTTGTGCTTTGAGTTATGAGTTTTGAGTTGAGTTTTGAAAAAATAAAATGTGTTTGGCTATGAGTTTTGAAAAGAGTTATGAGTTGTGTTTTAAGTTTTGAGTTTTCGAGTGTTGAATTCCATTTTGAAATTTTTTGGATATATTTTTTTTAAATATTTATAAAAAATTTTAATTTTATTTTTTTAGGATAAATATTTTTTATTGTAAATATTTATTTATTTATTTTAATGTGCGCTGTATTTACTACATGTGTAAGCTGTATTTTTTAAAAATATTTTAAAATTTTAAAATGAGTTGTGTTTTTTTTTAATATTTTATTTTATTTTAAAAATTTTTAAAATTTTTTTAAAATTTTAATTTTTTTAAACTTTTTTATAATATATATATATATATATATTTTAAAATTTTAAAAACTTGCCCATATATATCTAAATTATAACAAATTATTTTCGCCAATACTTAAACAAATAACAAAATATTTTTTTCGAAAAAATAAAAAAGATAAAAAAATATTTTTCTTCAAAAAAAAATAAGCAAAATATTTTTTGAAAATTTTATTTTTTCAGAAAAATATAAAATAAAAAATAATTTTAAAGAATAAAATAAAAAAATAATTTTTTTTTAAATAAAGTTTTTGAAAAAATTTAACTATAAGTTTTAAAAAGAGTATTTGAATTGAGTTTTGAATTATATGTTTAGTTATGAGTTTTAAAAATAATTTTTGAATTGTGATTTATTATGAATTTTAAAAATATTTTTAAATTTCTTTTATTGGAATCACGATTCCAAAACTAAATTAAACACTACTTTTGTTCTAGTAAAGATCAAGAGAAAAAGGAAAATAAGATGGAACCTTCGGAAGATGTGTAAACGATAGGTGTTATGTCAATGTCATTGTTTTTATCTTTTTCAGCAATGTTACGCATATAGAGAACTAAACATAGAAATTGTTCTACTGGACTACTGGAAGACACCATGAAAGCCATGGTTGATAGGAATGGCAACGAGGCGGGGCGGGGTCGGAGATCATACTCCCCGTCCCCGATCCTGGATGGTGACATTTTCCTCGTCCCCAGTCCCGATCCCCGACGGGGAACCTATTATCGTCCCCGTCTCCTAACGGGATCGGGTTTCCCTGACCCCGAAAGTTCCCTAGTCCACAAAAAAAAAAAAACCCTATTACAGCAGATCAACAACATCATCAAACAATAGATCAACAACATTGTCAAACAATAGATCAACTCAACAGATCAACAAAATCATCATACACAATAGATCAAAAAAACAAAAATTAGAGAGATGGTAAGATCTGAGAAGTACAACTCAAACAGATAAATCAGAAAGATGGTGTTGGCAGCGAAGGGAAAGGCAGCGGCAGAGATGGTGTCGCCGCGAATAGAAAGGTGTCGACGTTGACGGAAGGAAATGGCATCGGAGTCCGGCAGCGAAGGGAAAGGTGTCGCCGTGATGTTCTTGAGGAGGGAGATCGGCGAGGTCGGCGAGTTTGGAAGAGGGAGAGGACAGCGAGGGAGCCCCCGCTGCCGCTGTCGATGCCATGAGAAACACCTGCAGCAAAGAAAGAGAGAGAGGGAGAGGCTGTGAGGAAATGAGAGAAATTAGAGTAAGTGAGTGGGAGAGAGAGGCAGACTTAACTTAACGCTAAACATATATATATCTATATATACGGGGAATAATGGGGGAATTAGTCGGGATTATCCGGGTCGGGGCGGGGGAAACCTATCCCCGTCCCCGGCCTGAAAACCATCAGGGATTTAATTTTCAATACCATCCGTCGCCCTATGGGGATAATTTTCGGGAAAAACCTATTCTTATCGGGGTCGGGGGATTGGGTCCCCATCGGGCCGGGTTCAAATTGCCATCCCTAATGGTTGATAAGTTCTAGCCAGTATAATAGTCGTGGTCGATAAGCTCTAGCCGATTGTCCGATTGAATGACCGAATGCATAATTTCTATGTTCGAGTCTGTGCTTGATCATCTGTATGCCTAGACTTTTTGTTATCTTTTTTACTTATGATCATAAGGATTGTACTGATCTAAAAAAGTTATTTATTTCATAATAATTTTACGTACTAATAATTTTACTTTAAAATATAAGAGGCTAAGGATTCGTTTGTTTGTTTTTTTTTTTATTGTTTAATTGAACAAAAAGTAAGTAAAATATTTTTTTATAGAAAATATTTTTTCATCATTTTTCTAAAAATAATTTATTTTTAAAAATTTCATAAGTCAATTTTTATAAAGTTGACTCACTCACTACCTTTTCAACACATTTAGCTTTTTCAAATAAATATATCTTAGCTCATTAAAAAATTATAAATGACAATTTACTTAATCATAATTTCTCTTTTAGGTAATAAAAATATTTTTATGTCAAGCGTCAACTAAACAACGAAAAACAAAAGCAATTTTTTTTTTTTTTTTGTGTGTAAAATCAATTTAAAAAAAAAATTTGTGTGTAAAATATTTTACGTTGAAAAAAAAGAGCCTAAATGTAATTGATTGTCAAAAAAGTAATGATACTTAAACATACAATGATGTTTGGATATGTATATTTTTAATAAGATTGTTAGTAAGAATTTAAGTAGATATTACAATTTTCTTATTTTTAAATTAAATTTCATTTTATCCTTACTAGTTAGTTCATGTGCGAATTATCCTCTCTTATTTAAAAACAACTACATAATTTTTTGGTGATTTATGGACTGAAATGTATGATTAAGTCCGTTAATAATTTAATAAAAAAATACTAAAATGCTTTTCGTTAAGTAACATAAGTGTGAACTATAAATATTTTCGTTATTTATTTGGGAGGCAAAATATACTTTAACTCATGTGTTTCATTTTATGTGTGATTTACATTCTTAAAATTTGAAAATGTCCGTATAACTTCCTTATTTCTAGCACGTGTTGCACATTCACTGTTAAGTTGGACATAATATTTAACGGTGTATTTTAATCCACAAATCACAAAGAAGTTATATGGTTATTGTTAGGTTTTTATTCTTGGCAACCCCGTTTGACAAAACTCCTTTCAGTTGTATTTGTTTTCGCACTTTTATTTCAGTGAGGCTATGAGTTTATTAGATGCAAATTCAACCCGAATCGAGCCTTGCAGAGAAGTTTGTGATGTTAGTGCTTTCAAGATTGCCACTTCGCTGATTATGACGGGGGTCGAGCTACCCGGTCAGCTCGCAGGGTCGAGGGGCAGCGCCCTCGAAGCAAAATGCAAAAATGCATTCAAAGTTGCCTGTCCGCTCAAGCAGACATTCCTCCACTCGAGCGGAGAATGCTGAGTTTCAGAACTTTGGTGAGTCTGCAAATATACTGTGATCCGTGTTTTCACGCTCGAGCGTCCATTTCCCCGCTTGAGCGTACACCCTAGTGCGGAACACGTCATATAGAGTCCCCGCTCGAGCGGATCTCGCAATTTCAGATTCTATAAATTGACAAGTTGCTCCAAATCTAGGATTACTTCTCCAGATCTTCTTCTTGGGTTCTAGGGTTTATATCTGGGGATATTTTGCTAGTTTTCTTTGATGTTTTGATTGAGTATTCAACTCATGGTTTAAAGAGTATACATCAAAGGATTATTTGTTTGTTCTACACAAAAGAGAGTTGTTCTTCGGTGGATTCTGAAGAATTCGAGCCTGAAGCTTTGGTGGATTCTGGAGTGGCTCATTGTCAAGACAATTCCGAGGTGAAGACGGGGTTGGAAGAGGCACATAGGGGTTGGTTCAATTCAGGCGTGGATTCGCTAGGTAATAGAGAGTATACCTGTGTAATTCCTTTATGTCTTTTTAGTGAATTGTTTTGTGGCTTTTGCTCGTGGTTTTTTATCACAATTGGAGGTGTCCAATTGTGGTTTTTCCACGTAAAATCGTTGTGTCGATTTGTCTTGATTGTTTGATTGGTATTGTTATATACTACTTAAAATTGATAAATAATCACAAATTAACATCTAGGGGATTTCTAGATTTTTCAATTAGTATCAGAGCAAGTCGTTCTATTTTTTTAAAAAAAAAATCTTTTAGAACGAGATCTTGTTTGATTTGTGATAATGGATTCAATTCGTGAGGGAAATTCTATGATTCGACCACCTTACTTGACGGATCCAATTATTCGTTTTGAAAAGCTCAAATGAGATCGTTTTTAAAATCTATTGATGAAAAAGTTTGGCAATCTGTCATGTATGGGTGGACTGAACTAACGATTACTGTTGATGGAATAACTTTCCCCAAACCAATTGATAAGTGGGACACAATTGATTACCAAAATAGTAGCTGGAATAGTAAAGCTATCAATTCTCTCTTTTGCACTGTCACACCTGAAGAGTTTAGTCGTATCTGTAATTGTGAAGTCGCAAAAGAGGCTTGGGATATCTTACAAACTATTCATAAGGGCACTCCTTCAGTTAAACGCTCAAAACTTCAAAGGCTCACCTCTAGTTTCGAAAACCTTTCAATGAAAGATAGTGAGACCTTTGATGAATTTTATGCGAAGTTGAGTGACATTGTAAATTCCAGCTTCAATTTAGGTGAAAAAATATCAGAATCCAAAGTTGTGGGAAAAATTTTGAGATCCTTGCCCGATCGGTTCCAACCAAAAGTTACGGCTATTGAGGAGGCTCAAGATGTTGACAACCTCAAGCTGGATCACTTGGTTGGAAATCTCCAAACTTATGAGGCACATAGGAATTTCAAAAAGAAACAAAAAGATGCTATTGCTTTTAGTAGTGCTCATAGAGTTGGAGAGGATTCTGATGAGGATTATGAGATAGATTCCAAAATTACGGCTGCTTTTGTTAAAAAATTTAAAAAATCTTTCTTGAAAAAAAATCCTAATCTTTTAGAATCTACTCATACTCATAAATCTAAAGGCAAAGATAAACTCAAAATTAATTCTATAGCCAAGAAGGAGAAAGGAAAGATACAAGGGAACTCTGAAAGAGTCCAATGCTATGAATGCCAAGGATTTGGCCACTTTGCTTCAGAATGCCCCACTCGTTTGAAGAAGAAGAAAGTCCTCGCTATCACTTGGGATGATGAATCAGAATCTGATGAAGATGAAAGTGACAACGAAGATCAAGGCGAAGAGGGACATAAACAATTCCTTGCTTTCATAGCGGCTTCTGAAACTGAAGGACGAACAGAGTATCCGAAGACGTCGGTTGAGAATGCCACTGATGATGAATCCTCGGAGAGTGATGATGAAGAACTTGAGCAAGCTTATGAAAAGTTGTATAAGGAGTCTCTTAACTTATCCAAATTGAATGACAAACTCACAACGAAACTCAAAGCATATGAAAGTGAGAATGTCAAACTTAAGGAGGAGATTTCTGAGGCTAGGACTGATGCCATCAAGATAGCTAATAATCGACAAGCTCTTTGTGCAAAACTCTTGACTTGTGAGATAGAGAGGAATGAGCTACAGCAAATATATGCAATGTACGAAGAAAAGATTAAATCGCTCGAGATGTCTCAAGTTGCCTTGGAAGAACTAATGATCAAAAAAGAGGAAGAGCTCAAGTGTGCTATGGCTACCATTGGTCTTTGGAACAAAGGATCAAAGACTTTGGAGGATATCATTGGGTCTCAACAAATGTGTTGTGACAAGAGTGGCATTGGCTTTGGTGATAACAAAGAGCAAAAACAGAGTGCATCTACATCTCATGATACAAGAACTCAAGGAAAAGGAGAACAAAAATTCAACATAAGGATGGACTTCTCAAACTTCCTAGAGTTGGTAAGGTAAAAAAAGAAGGTACACCCTATTTTTATTTGTCATCATTGTTGTATGCATGGTCATATTCGCCCTTATTGTTATAAGTTGCATGGGAGAGTGTCTCATAGAGATGGAAGAAATTCCAACATCTCGTGGGGTAGGAGACACTTCATTTGTGGTAATAAGGTTAAGGGTCATAATAGATCTCGTTATTTAAATGTGCTTGAGACCAAACATGGAGCGAGTTTGCATTTGCCTAGACTTATAAATAGGAAGTTGGAAGCCACGTCAAGACGGGTTCCCATTGAAAGGAAAGGGAACCACAATGTCAAGACACCATCCAAGAACCGTAATTCTCACAACTTTGTTCATACTAAAGCGGTTTGGGTGAGTAAACTTGACTTGTGTTAATTTGTTTATTCATTTTAGTTTTTGGGTTTCTGTGAGTTTTTTTTGAGCCATTTAATGTGTGCATGTTCGTTTTCTGTCTTGCTTTGTTTAGAAAAAGAAAAAAATAAAAAATAAATAAAAAATCCCAAAAAGATTTTCTTAGTATGGTCTTGCAAGCTTGAAAATTTTGAGTGGTCCTTGGTGCATATTGGAATTGATGACAATATCCATTACATGTTAATATGTGTGTGCTTTTTGGGATCATTACTCATTTCGGAGTGTGTGTTCTTTGATTGGTATGTCTCATTCTGTACACACTCTTGGATTAGCAAATATTGGAGTCTTCCGCCTCAGTGATCTTTTTTTCTATGGACTTCTGGCATGGTATCTTTTGTTTTTCTAGAGGAATTGACCGATGCTAGCATATCTTGGGTGATGTTGAGTCTCTTAACCACCTTCCATCTTTTTGCATCTCCACGGCTTTCCCCTCAGTTCTTTGTAGTTTAGGCATGAGGAAAAGGCTACCTCAGAGTCACCAACCAGGCCATCCTTATTATATCCATGCTTCTCTGGTTCGGTTTCCATACTCTTGAGCGTGTCAGCCACCAATGAGTGTGCAAAAGAAAAAGAAAAAGAAAAAGAAAAAGAAAAATAAGAAGAAAAAATATGCAAAAGAAAGAAAAAATGTGCAAAAGAAAGAAAGAAAAAAAAGAAAAGATTCATTGATTGAGGGGGAGCCTCCGCCTTTACTCAACAAATACCCCTTGATTCCTAGTGGTTTGACTTTCCCTAGTTGTGCTTAGATTCTCTCGCCGGAGGTCCAGCTATCAGATCACTACTAGGATTTGAATCTTGTGTTTGTCGAACTCCAAGAGTCACACACACACTTTTATCATGGGATCTATGCTTTTCACATAATGCATCACTCTCTTTCATGAGGAATCTTCTATAGACTGTGCACCTTGTGTTTTCAAGTAATTATGTTTCTTGGATAATCTTGTGTGTTCTAAGGTACAAATCTGAGATTTTTTGCTTGCTCCACCATATTATTTTTGTCGTTTTCTTCTTGTGGTTGCTATTAGTGAGAGGGAGTTTGATTTATCTTTACAGGAGATTGTTAGGTTTTATTCATGTCATGTGTCAGGTGCATGTGTCTTAGTTTTCATCTATTCATACTACATGTTCTTAAAATCTCCAAGTCGCATCTATTCATGTTTTCCATCTCATGCTTCAAGATAATCTTGTCATATGTTTATTACTTTTTTCATATACTCTTGTGGGACTAATAGTTGTTTTGGAGATTGTGGCACTGATAGTTGTTTTACAGATCATAACCTTGAGAAAGAAGTTTGCGTTTGTTGGCTGTAATGGGTTGGGGTGATTAGGATTTTATTTGTTAGGTGTGTTTTGTCATGACATTGCCAAAGAGGGAGATTGTTAGGTTTTTATTCTTGACAACCCCGTTTGACAAAACTCCTTTCAGTTGTATTTGTTTTCGCACTTTTATTTCAGTGAGGCTATGAGTTTATTAGATGCGAATCCAACCCGAATCGAGCCTTGCAGAGAAATTTGTGATGTTAATGCTTTCAAGATTGCCACTTCGCTGATTATGACGGTGTTGGCTACATATTTTGTAAAAGCCAATCACAATTCGACATGTGGCAGAGTAACGGTAATATAGGAAGACTAGTCAAGTCTTTGATCCTGATCGTACACGTGGCAGTTAATATTGGTTCTCACGTGATCTGAGTAGCATTGGATCAGTAAAGAGATGCAAGGTGACGTGGCTCAACGGTTACTCACATTCAAATTCAAATATAGGAGGGAAGCCTAACTGCAAATGATGGTTAGTGGAACTACTTATAAGGCAACATGGTCAGCGATCATGGAGGAGCAGTTCGACGGTTTGAAGTGCAGTTCGAAGGTCATCCTTGACAAGTATAAATAGCAGGGAAGCCCCCAGAAAAAACCCAGACTCAGATCCAAAAAACCAGTCATTTACTTCATATTTTCTTTTCCAGTTTTACATTTCCAGTTTTACATTTCCTGCACTTTAAATACCTGTTCTTTACATTCCTGCACTTTAAATTCCTGCACTGCACTTCGTTCATAGGAGTAGTTTCAAGTAGATTATCGCTGTAAACCTCTACGAGGCTGAGTTTGGATCATTGTAAGTTTTCATCTTAATGAAATACTTCATTGTTCGTCATTCATACTGTTATTTTGCTTAATTTCTCCTAAGTCAAGCCACCAGTAAAAGTCCTCTTCATTGAGGCTGAAAGAACTAAAACACAATCGTCTGATAATTGGTTGGCAATTATAATTTCTGTAAGGACTGATTGATCCTTGCTGGCACGCTCGCATTTACAAAAATACCCTTCGAAAGCCAAAAAGCCAACATATATTTTTGGCACGCCCAGTGGGACTTGTTAAAATGGCTAGACGAAGACGACAAGGAGAAAATGAACGCTTGGAAGAAGGCGTAGAAGGAGAGGTAGAAATACCTAATCCAGAGGATAATGTGGTAACACATCCTGTGGAAACTCCCATGTTATCAGAACCTATGGTCGAACAGACCAGTACTTCGGGACAAGAACCATATGTTCATAATATTGGACGAAACCAAGGAATTGGACCATCCACTATTCCATCTACTCAGCCAACAAATCCATGGGATAGCCTAGTAGATGCTATGGGCAACAATTAATGAACACAATAGAAAGGTGGGCAACATCCTTTTTGGATCGAATGAATAACCACCAACCAACAAACACAAGACACACAGAGGAAGTTTTAAATGTCCCTCAGCAAAGATTGGCTAGAGACAAAACAGCCTATGCAAGTTAATGGACATTCTAATGGTCAAACTAGTAATCAGAACTATGAAAGACCATCACCTCAGTCTTGGTATGAACCCATTTCGAGGCCTATAGCAGGCCAAAATGCCTCAGTACTAACAATGAAGCCACACAAGTTGGTGGATCTGGTCAAGTACAAGAAACTGGCGTAAGAATGGTTACAAATCCCATGTTCGAAGCCATACCTGGCACTAGGGGGTATAATAATCCCTTATTCGAATTTATACCCGGGGGTTGGAAGGTTGGCCTGCAAATGGAAGGGACACAACACCTGTTCCAGCACCTTTCGCAGGTCCTTTCGCAGGACAGGCTCAAAGGGGTTACCCACACCCCCAACAGCAACCTGCACCACAGGGGCAACCAGTCCCAAATGTACCACCTTATGGACCAAGAGGACCGAAGCACAAGTTTGTCCACCAAATCCTGTGTTTGTCCCTCCAGTAGTGGTTCAGCAGGCACAAAATATGGTCCCTAGGGACCAAATTGCTGATATTGTTAGGGAGATGTGTGGACCGATGGCTCGGGGGGTCCAGACTCCTGTATACAGAAAACCATACCCAGAATGGGTAGATAGGGTACATGAATACCCAAGGGGGTTCAGGATACCAGATTTTACCCTTTTCTATGGGACTGGAAATAATCAACAATAGAGCATATTGCTAGGTTTGCTGCTCAATGCGGTGAATTTACTAATCATGACTATATGAAACTGAGATTATTCCCAAATTCTCTAACTGGGGGAGCATTTGTATGGTACATCAACCTTACACCTGGCTCCATTCAAAATTGGCAACAAATGGAAGAGGCATTTCATGCCCAATTCTTCCAATCGGAGCCAGAGGTTTCTATGGCAGACTTGGCTAGATTGAGTCAAAGGCCTGAAGAAAAGGCTACTCAGTTTATTGCCAGATTTAAAAGGGCTCGAAATAAATGTAGAGTCATCCTGCCAGAGTCAGAATTCGTAAGATTGGCTCAAAATGGCCTAGAGTTCAGGCTTCGAAAGAAGTTTGACTCAACTGAATTCAGAGATTTGGTGGAACTAACCTATAAGGTGTCTAGATACGAAGCATTACTAGAGGAGGAACAAGATCGAAATAATGCATCGTACAAGACATATTATAGAGATCCTAATTATGAGATCGATGCAGCAGAGATTGTGGGCAAAGAACCTGTGATCTGTGAGGCATTAGTTCATAAGGATACAACAATTGACCAGCAGTTTAAAAAGAAAGACTTTCACAGAAAGTACTCTTTCGATTTAACAAAAGCAGATGACATTTTTGATCATTTGCTTGCGGCCAACTTCCTTAAGTTACCTAAAGGAGTAAAACTGCCATCTCCAGATGAACTTAAGGGAAAAGTATATTGTAAATGGCATAACTCTTGGTCTCACTCGACTAAAAACTGCATTGTTTTTCGAGACAGGATCCAAGAACAAATTCGGAAAGGAAGTTTGAAGTTCCCAGCCAAAACAGAAAAGGCCATGGGGATCGACAGTAATCCATTTCCAGAAGTTGGAGAGGCGGCAGCCAATGTCATTACGTCAGACTTCCAGAACTTATTCTTGACAGAATTGGAAAAAGTCAATGTGCAGATGCATGTTGCTAACCAGACAACCATCAAGAAGGACACTAGAAACCCACCAGTTATTGGACAAGGTTTCTCACACCAGAGGGAACACTCTGATGAAGAATCACTGGATGACAGCAGTGATACAAATGATGTGTCCCAGGTGCAGACTGAGTTATAAATGGCTGAAGGGGCTTCCAATTGATGGGAAGCAATACTACAGGGATGTTCAGAGATGTCCTAAATCAACCAACGCTTACAACAAAAGGCCGTATCCAGCTAGTGATAGGCAGCGACCACCAGTGGTTGAGCCTGCAATGGACAGAATGCATGCTAAAGGCAAGAGGCCCTTATATGAATCCAGGCCACCTAACTATTACAGAATGGAGAGCAGTCATTCTGAAAGAAGACTGGAGAGAGGCTCAGTTCATGGGATCAAAGCCAGAGATTGGCCCCCTAGACCAGCCTCACGCAGGACAGAAAGTGGCTACCTTCATCGAAGGTCTGAATCAGGCTCAAAACATGAGGTCAGAGCCAAACACTTACCTTCACAGCCAGCTTCGAAGATGGCTTCGAAGGTAGAAAAAAGCAGTTCAACATCTGAGTCAGCAAGTTCGTGGGTACCTGGAGTCCCAGACTGGTTTGTAATGCAAAACAAACCTAGGGAAGTGCCTGCCCGGAGAGATGTTGGAATCCAAGGCAGGATGGTCAAGCCTCCTTTGGTGGCTCCGAACAATTGGGTATTGCTTAAACACCCAAAGACAAAGGAACCAGATATGGTCCCAGTCATTTCGAGATCACAAAGGAGAAAGATTCAGCGCAGGTACACTCAGTACCAGAACGATATGAAAGAAAATGGAGAGAGCTCTTCATTGGTCCAGACAGAAGGAAAGAAAACTCCAAAGTCAGACCATACTCCAAAGCCAACTCTACAAAGCAAAGTGGGTTGCAGCAGAGAACATTGGCCAAGGTTCATTCTGAACTAAAAGCCAGAGAGAAGTCTAGCTTAGCAGGATTGGAGAAAGCTCTGATGGAGAGTGATAGCGAGACAGAAGAAGAGATTGGCATAAGCCAAAAGAAAGAAATGGTGGAGGAAGAAATGTTCGAAGCCTTCATGGCTGAGCAAACATTTTTGGTTGAAAAACCAGTTGAGAAAGATCCTTCGAAGGAATCAGTTAACAATGAAGTGCCAGAGTGCAGCATGGAGGATGCTGCTGAAGTAACTGAACAAGGTGGCCAAGGGAGGAAGCAGTACAGCCAGCCATCCAATTTGGCTCATTTCCTCCAGTATCAGTAATATGGTACACATACTGCCTCATGAGTTCCAGCTGGAAATGAGGACCAAGATGACCAAGACATGGATCCTATTCCTGTCTCTAGTGAAGACTCACAAGTAAGTATGGTACAAGATGATCCTGGAATGGCTACCCCAATGGAAACTGAATATGAGAGTGAAGAAGAGGTGAGCATTAACCTCTCGTATCCTTTTGAGTATCCCTCGAATTCTATGACACAACATGTCAAGCCGTTGTACATCAAGGCTTTCTTCGATGGGATACAACTGAACCGAGTCCTGATAGACAATGGGGCAGCAGTGAACTTACTACCGAAATCTTCTTTGAAGAAACTAGGGAAAAAGAATCCTAGGTTGATCCCAACCAGCACAACCATCGCTGGCTTTGCTGGAGACAAACAGATGGCTCAGGGGATTCTACCCATTAACTTGAGTGTGGGAACCAGGGACTGCATGACAGCATTCTTCGTAATCGACAGTAATGCTAAATACAATGCTTTACTTGGGAGAGATTGGATCCACACTAACAAATGTGTGCCTTCCTCTTTGCATCAGAAAATTATGATGGCCTTAGGCAATGGAGAGACGGAGGAAATTGATGCAGATCCTCAACCCTTCATAGCCTGTGCAGACTTTGCAGAGGCCAAGTTGTATATTGAGGGAGTGACACCACTCAGTATACTGAGGAAAGCTGATGGCTCAGCCGAAGTGACGGCTGATGAGGAAGTGACACACCTGAAGCACTTAGTCCAAGAAAGTGCTGATGAAGAGATTGTCATTAAGGATGACAATGATGCCTGGTTGTAGGCAAAGAGATGAAGAACAAGAAGCCAAGTCTTTGGCTCTAATTAAATTCTCAACATTGGATGTAAAATCAATAGTCCAGAAAGTACAGGAGCAAGAGAGAGAGCCATGATAATTGGCTGTAAACAGGAGCAGCAACAGGTCAGAATTTTGACCCTTGGCAAATACTGTGCATTGGACATTGAAACAAAAGTCCAGGAGATACAGGAAGAGGATGCCTTATGGACAGATTTTGTCTATGAGGAGAGGGCAAAGATGTTGAACTAAAGAACCAGGGAGCAGAACAAAGCGAGAAGGTTGCTTCGAAGGTAGAAGAAACCAAGGAAAAGCTTCAATAAGTTCTCAGACACAAGACCCCTTAGAAGAAGTAAATTTAGGGGAAGGTTCTATGCAACAGCCCACCTATATAAGTGCTTGTTTGAATGATCTGGACAGGGACCAGTTATTGGTTGTTCTAAAGAAATATAAAGATTGCTTTGCATGGTCTTATAATGAACTACCAGGATTGGATAGGTCATTAGTGGAACATAGGCTCCCTATGAAGCCTAATTTCAAGCCATACAAGCAGAAACCAAGAAGAATGAGTCCAGAAGTAATTCAGAAAGTCAAGGAAGAGATTCTTAGACTACTCAAGGCAGGCTTTATTAGGACAGCCAGGTATGTTGAATGGCTATCTAATATTGTGCCTGTAGTCAAGAAGAATGGTAAAATGAGGGTATGCATTGATTTCAGAAACTTAAATCTAGCAACTCCAAAAGATGAGTACCCTATGCCTATAGTGGATCTGTTGGTAGACAGTTCAGCAGGGCATCAAGTTTTATCAATGATGGATGGGCATTCTGGTTATAACCAGATCTGCATTGCAGAGGAGGATGTCCACAAGACAGCATTCAGATGTCCTGGAAATATTGGCACCTTCGAATGGGTTAAAATGCCATTTGGCCTGAAGAATGCTGGGGCTACATATCAGAGGGCTATGAACACTATCTTTCATGACCTCATTGGAGGGTATTTAGAGTGTTATATTGATGACATTGTAGTTAAATCCCAATCCATGGAGGAGCATCTGTTTCACTTAGAAGCAGCCTTTGAAAGAATGAGAAAGTTCAAATTGAAGCTCAATCCTCTTAAGTGTGCTTTTGGCGTATCATCTGGAAACTTCTTGGGTTATGTGGTACACAAGAAAGGAATACAGATTGACCAGAATAAAGCCAAAGCCATCATTGAAGCCAGGCCTCCATCAAGTAAGAAAGAATTACAAAGGTTCCTTGGACAGGTTAACTTTCTTCGAAGGTTCATTTCTAACACTGCAGGAAAAACTAAAGTATTTTCTTCCTTGTTAAGGCTGAAAGATGAAGAGGAATTTGTGTGGACAGCAGAGTATCAAATTGCTTTCGAAGGTATCAAAGCCTACTTGGCCAACCCTCCAGTTCTGATGCTACCAAAGGGTGATAAGCCCTTGAAATTGTACATAGCTGCAGCAGAAGATTCATTGGGAGCTTTTTTGGCCCAAGATAATGAAGAAGGCAAGGAGCAAAGCTGTTTATTACCTTAGTAGGTTTTTAAATTCTTGTGAATGTAAATATTCAGCTGTTGAAAAGCTGTGTCTTGCTTTGTATTTTGCTGCAATGAAATTAAGATATTATCTCTTACCTACAACTGTCTTGGTAATTGCAACCACAGATTTGGTTAAGTACATGTTATCTAGACCTATGTTGAGGGGAGAATTGGCAAGTGGATACTAGCCTTATCAGAGTTTCATCTAGAGTATGTCCCCAAAGGGCAGTAAAAGGGCAAGTTTTAGCCAATTTTCTGGCAGACCATCCATCTCAAACAGAGAGCCAAGAGATAATGGAACTTGGTATGGCTAGTGTTGAGCCATGGCAGATGTGGTTCGATGGGTCGAAAGCCAATGGCTTAACTGGAATTGGTATTGTGATTAATCTCCACAAGGGGTAGAAACCACACATGGTTTCAGAGTGGATGAAGCTACCTGTTCCAATAACCAGCTGAATATGAAGCCTTAATAGTGGGACTAGAAATTCTTATTGGATTACAAGTTCATGCAGTTGACATTTTGGAGATTCTCAATTGGTGGTTAACCAAGTGAAAGGGATTTTCAAGTGTCAAAGCATAAGCATTTTACCATACTATGTTGTTGCATTACATCTGCTTTCTCATTTCAAATAGCAAATGTAACTCATGTTCCAAGATTCTTGAATAATAGAGCTAATGATGTGGCTCAGAAAGCTTCGAACTTCAAGAGAAGGGATAATGCCCAAAGGGACATAAGCCAAACAACATATCAGAAATTGATACACCTTTGAATAAAAGGAATGTGGTCTTGGAAGTCAATCATAATGACTTACAAGAACAAGATTGGAGGCATCCAATAATGCAGTACTTGGCTGGTCCATCTTCGAAGGCCAGCAGGAAAATTAAATTGCAGTCTATGCAATATATGATATATGGTAATGCTCTCTACAAAAGGGGGGAGATGGCTTATTGCTGGAATGTTTAGGCCCAAAAGAAGCATTAACAGCTATGGCTGAGGTTCATGAAGGCATCTGTGGTGCTCATCAGCCTGGTGTGAAGATGAGATGGTTGCTTCGAAGGCATTCCTACTATTGGCCAACTATCCTTAAAGATTGCATAGAGTATGCAAAGGGTTGCCAGGCATGCCAAAAGCATGGCACAATAAGGCATGTGCCCATAACTGACCTACATGCAGTAGTGAAGCCCTGGCCATTCAGAGGGTGGGCTATGGATATGATGGGGAAAATACACCCACCTTCTTCGAAGCATCATTGTTTCATTCTAGTGGCCACTGATTACTTCACTAAGTGGGTCGAAGCTAAGCCATACAAGCTGTAGACCAGACAGAGGTCATTGGATTTATAAAGATTAATCCATAGATTTGGCATCCCACAAACTATAACTGTGGATAATGGGACTGTGTTCGATGGAAAGATGGTGAAGTCCTTTGTGGCAGAATTTGGAATTAGCCTTGTTAATTCCCACCCTATTATGCACAAGCCAATGGTCAAGCTGAATCATCCAATAAATCCTTGAAAAAGGAATACAAAAGGTTGTGGAGGATAATCCCAGGGATTGGCATAACTTATTGTTGGATGTTTGTGGGCTTACAGAACTTCCCCAAGGTCAAGCACAGGAGTCACTCCTTATGCCTTAGTATATGGGCATGATGCAGTGTTACCTGTGGAGATTAATGTTAAATCTTTGAGGGTAAGATGCCAAGATCAGTTAGATCCTGAGCAATACCATCAAGTATGTGCTTGGAATTAGAAGGCATAGATGAAGCCAGAATTTGGCATTAAATAGCATTCTTTGCAAAAGAAGAAAGCAGCCAAAAATTACAATAAGAAAGTCAAATATTGGCTTTGATGAAGGTGATTTGGTATGGAAAACAATACTCCCAATAGGAATTAAAAGCCATAAGTTTGGCAAATGGTCACTTAACTGGAAAGGACCATATCAAATTCATAGAGTTCTGCCTTTTGGAGCATACCATTTGAGAAATTTGAATGGGTATACATCCCAAAAAGATTAATGGCAGATATTTGAAGCCTTATTTTCCAACCATTTGGGAAACACAAGGAATAAAATAAACACCAAGTAAAAGAACATAAGACTGCTTAAATGATAGAAAAATTTGTTTTTCATAAAGAATTAAGTACATTTTGCCACAAATTGGCCCAAAAATCATTACAGTGTCTTAATTGTTTTTGTACAACAGATTTCCTATTGTAAATGTGAAAACAGTTGAATAGCTGCAGCCATTCTTCTTTCGATCAGCCAGTCCTTGGTTGGTGATTTGCAATTTAGTGTCAGTTCGGACTAAGGCTGATTCACTGCAGATAGCTCCTCTTCAAGTTGAGCTTTCTCCAGCACTGGACTCGAAAGTGGGAGGCAGAGGAGTGTTGTTCTTAAGTTGACACTTCAGTATGTACTTGGGAAACAAAACTCTGATCGCCAGCCATTTCTCATCCTCAGCCTTGGCAGCTGACAAATGCTAATGTAAAATCGACAGTGGCTGCTGCCTGAGATAGGTGACTTGAAAATTCATGCCGGACTGCTCAGCAACTTTGCAGCATTGGAGGAACCCATTTCTGATTATAGGCCTTTGTAGAGCCTCGAAGGGATCCTCGAAAAAGAAATCAACAGATCCAGGCATGTGTCCAGGTCTATCAAAGGTGCAGAAGGCTTGCTGCTGGAGGAAGAAGACTCTCAAAAATTTCCAGCAAGGAGTCAGCCAAAACTAATGGCTCAGCTTCAACATTGAATGTTGGAGAGGTAGAGGGTATGTCGAAGAGACTAGCTAGTCTGGCTTCGAAGACATCAACCTCATCCATAGACATGAGGCGCAGAAAGAGTTGTGGTGGAAGGCACAGAGGACTGCATAGGGATAGGAGAAATAGATGGAGCATCTTTAGCAGTCTCCATGGTCCTAGCCACCAATGAATCAAGTGAAGAAGGGCTGGAGCTAGGTAAATGCGATAAACCTCGGATTGGAGAGCTACCAGCACCCTCAATAGGGGAATCAACTGCCATCGTAGATGGAGTAGCAGTTGGGATTTCCTTGGAAGAAGAAGGAGGAGCAAGGCTCGAAAGAGAAGTATCAAGGGTCAAGTGAGGAAGATATGGAGTCAAACCAAAAGAAAGAGTTAAAGGAATGCTAGGGCTCAAAGGGGGTACATGAAATGTGGGCCTAGGAAGTGGAAGTATTATCTGAATGGCTTTCACATTCTGCATTTGATCAACTTCAATTGAAATTGAGGGAGTCCTCATTGGAAGTATAGCCTCAGTAGTTGTTGCTGCAAAAAGGAAGAGACGTAAGGTCAAGCTCTAGTGTCAAAATTTGATAAGGCAAAACAGTAGAAGCATGAAAGAAATTACTTGTTCCAGAAGCGCTGGCACTGATGTGAGAGCTGCGAAGAGAGTAATGTTCAGCAGTCTGTTGCCTTCTTGCAGCTTCCCTTTGTAGTGCCTCAGCAGCAGCAGCTTCATCCCTCAGAAATTGTTGCTGCCGTCTTTTCTCAGCCCTCTCAAAGACGATCATTGCTTTGGAATGTTCTTGTTCTACTGCCTTGGCAGCAGCTTCATGGATAGGATCTTCAATCAAGTCAGTAGCAGGAACAGTCACTTTCTTTCTCTTCCTTCTTGGCAATGATACTACTGGCTCCTTCTCAACCTCTCTCTCTTCAATTTGGGGATCAAGTTCTTCAGAAGTAAGCTCCTGTTCCATTGCTTTGTCAACTGTCTCGAAATTAGGATCTTCGACCAAATCAGAAGAGGGGGCAACCACCCTTGTTCTCGTCTTTCGTTGTAATGGTGTTTCTTGCTCTTGCTCAATCTCTCTCTCTTCATTTTGAGATTCAGATTCTTCAGGAGTGAGTACCAGTTTTCTTTTCTTTTTCTGCTGTTGTCTGGCCTTGAGAGCAGCTAGAGTTTCAGCTCTTTTGGGAGATTCTTCTTGTGGAGATCCTGCACCAAAATATGTGAATATAGAGGAGACAAATAAAAGAGTTGAAGGAAAGAGGAACTTAGAAATGCTTACCCTTCTTCGAAGCAGCTCTGGTAACTCTAGCTGGAGGAGGTGAGGCTGCAGGAGAAGTTGTGGTAGCTGCAGAAAAGGGAGGAATGTTCTCAACTGTCGCTGACTTAGCCTTCGAAGGCACTCCTAACCCTATTAACAAGTCATGAGGGTGTGCAGATAGGCGCACTTCCATATTGGCTGTCCACCAGTTCTGGAATCTTTTCAAAACTAAGCCAGATGGGAGAAAAGGGACAAATTGAAATTCATTCAATTCCTTCAGCAGTTTGAGTATTGCCGCCTCTAGCTTTGATTTAGATATTCTCAAGTCTCTAGCTGTAAGGTGGACATTCGAGAGACTGCAAAGTGGAACAGGTATCCCTTGGTGAGCCCAAATTGTCTGGCAAACTGAGAGGGCAGTACACCTCAGATATGCATTTATAACCTCGAGGGTTTAAAGTGCCAATGAACAGCTCCCTCGGTAACAAAATTGAAGCCCACATATCTTTGTGTGGTGAGGTGGAGCACTCTTTATCAGCCAGAAAAGTTTGCAGCCAAGCAGGTCCTTTATTGGCGTCAAAGGGACAAAAAAGGGAAGCAGGAGGAGAAATAGGGAGTTGGTAAAAGAAGGCAAAGTAATAAGCAAAAGAAGCAGGGTAAAGAGCAATCCTAGCATACTTTTCCCCATAGGTGCTAGGGTCCTGAACAAGGAATTTTAGGCATTTTTGGTGCAAATCAGTGAAATAGGCAAAAAGCCAGAGCTGGAGCACCCAAAGGGGACCTCCTTGGTTAACATCAAGAGGTTTTTCACAAAATTGGGAACAAGCTCTGTAAACATGACCTAAAAGATAAGGAGCAAGAGCTATATGTTTTTTCAAGACAAGTGCCTTCGCAAGTGGAGCGAACTCAGGCATAATCCTCTGAGATGAGGTGCAAAAGAGAAATTTGCACAACCAGTATAAAATGAAGGAAAATAGTTCTCTGTCTCTCACGGGGCCTTCCCTTTTATTTTCAGCCTTTACGAAGTCGCTGTAAGAAGAGTTTAAGGCTGGAAGGGAAAATTTGACAGGGAGGTCCGGGTAGTTGGGAGTAAAAGGAGAACCATGGGGTGAAAGCCCTAAAAGATGGCAAATATCAAGAATGGTGGGGGCCATCATGCCGCACCGAAATTGGAAGAAATTAAAAGCCATATTCCAAAAACATAGAGCAGCAGGGATTAAAAAGGGATCCTCAGGAATGATGAACCTGGAAAGACGAAGAGCGTCGAGGATGCAGAGCTCCTGTAGGTCATCTTCTCTCGCAGGCACAACCCTGTCATACCATTCCTCCCATTCAGCTCTCAATGTCGGCCAGCAGCGATGAGGCCGGGTCATTCTCCAATTGCTCCAGTCAAGCCCTCCTTCGTAGAGAAGAAAGTGATCCTCCAAACGAGGGTATAAAGCTGGGAGTTGGTCAGGAGCTTCCCGAAAGATGGGACCTAGAACGTACTCTTGTTGGTTGCTGTGACGAGGAACAAAGAGACGTCCATCTATGGCGCTTGGCCCACCAGTTGTTAGTTTGGCGATTTCTTCATCAATACATCGTTTCAAAGCCATGGTAGGGCTGATACGGTCGCCAGCAAGCACTTTTAGCGAGGAGGGATCCATTGGTAGCAAGCAGTAAGGAAGAGAGGTTAACAGAAGATCGGTAGAAAGAAGGGTTTGTGCGTTAAAAGAGCAAGTGATTTCAGAGCACGAAACAAAAGGGTTTTTAAAGTTTTTGTGTCTGAAAGATATATTGCGTAAGTCGCTAAGTAAAAGTATGAATACGAAAAGTTTCCTTCAATATTGATACTTTTGGAGGGAAAAACACAGCCCAGATGCTGAGATCAGCTTCGAAATAAGTTTGGCTTCGAAACCAGATTTTGGCGCCAAAAATCAAACAACGACGGCTTCGAAATACAGAAGTCGGCTTCGAAGCATACTAGATGCTTAAAATGTAAGAATACTCAAGGTGGGTTTACTTAGAAGAGATCAAAGACCTGTAATAGGTTTCTTAACAAAAGTAATACCCTTGAGGCAAAACTTAAGGCCTCTTAAGGATGTGAATTGTTGTTCGAAACATCTAAACCAATAGTTGGTTTGTATATACACAGAGAATTGTTTGTTCGGTTAAAACAGTGTACCCCAAGGGCAATTTCCATATTGTTGTAAGTATGGACTGTTGCAAAACTAGTCAGTATTAACCATGACTATATTTTGGTTATGATTAAAACAGGCTTTGAGGGGAAAGATTGTTAAAATTCGAAGCACCAATTCCAAACAAAAATCAACAAGAGTTGGTAACCATAGTCCATAAATTGGACAATTCATCTCAGCATCCTTATTGGAATTAATTGGATCTATATTCGAAGGATAAGATTGTTAAATTCGAAGCACTGATTCTAAATGAAAATCAGCAGAATTGTCAATTCTATTCCAAAAGTTGGAAGAATTCATGTTGATTTTAGTGTTTTAACAATTGTGTCCAGTTTCGAAGAATGAGTTTGTTCAGTTCGAAGCTCTGAATTGGCTTTTGAAGACAAAAGGAAACAGGGTCAAACAATGCCAAATACAGAAGAATTTTGTTTGTATTCAAGCCAAGGCAATTACATCGAATAACCCTATCTGGGTATAAACTCAAGCTCATAAAAATAAGGAATGGAATAAATAATAAGATCATGAAATTTGGTCCAACAGTGATCAATGAATTTTTGTTCTTTCTTTATTATATCTTCTATTTCTTCTAATGTTGGCTGCATGAGTTGATGTGCTCTCACTTCGTAGTAGAGCTCTTCAGCCTTTATTTCGAAGCTTCCTCTCTCAATTTTTGTTCCATTTTGTCTATGACCAAATCATCCCAATACGCAGAATCTTTATTCTTGAAATCATCGAATTCTTCGATGAAGTTCTCTGCTTCGTACTGGGTATGAATTCGAAGAGATGAAAGTTGGTCTAAAGATTGTGTAGTGGCCATAGAATTTCGATGCCAGTAGAGGAGCAATGAAAGTTGGTCCAGGAACATATGAAGTTCTGCTTGGGCAAGGGGATTAAGGACATGGCGCCTAGTCAGAATATCACAAGCCCATTGAAAATTCTTGAGAGGGACTGCGTCCTCAAGAACATTGAAGGGCAAGTGAGAGAAAGCTGCAAGTAGAAGTTGAGCTTGTTTCCGCTCAGCTGTAGTAGGGGATGGTGGAGGTTTGTAAGGTGGAAAGACTTCATTCATGGGAGGGCAAGCCTCAGTTTCTCTGTCCAGCAAAGAGTTGGTGGAGGAGAAGGTGTAGATGCTTCTGCTTCAGAAGATGGAGAAGAAGGTGTGGATGCTTCTATTATGGGAGATGGCACGGGGTGGAAGGAACAAAGGCATTAATATAATCAAGCCAGTCAGAAGAACAAATCTTCGCCTTCTGGGCTAAGAATGATGGGTTGTACCCTTGTGCCTCTTCTGGGCGTCGGGCAACAAGCACTGTCGTTGTGGGCATGGAAGATGTATACCATGCCACAAGCAGATTCTCCTCCAAACTACGTCGATGGTCAATGGGCACGTAGGGGTAGACCACTGAACTTCGAGCGTAGGAAGGGAACTCCAAAGGGTCAGTGAACTCAACAAAATGATGGTTGATTCGTTCCCTCAAATCATAAGTCTCAGGGGTTGACCAACTTGTCCAGCCAGAAACCCCAGAAGATGAAGAAGTTGTAGCTTTATCCCATGCAAGGTTTGTGAAGAAGAGTTTCCAAGTCCATATTTGCAACTTTCTGAATCAAAGATTTGGGAGTAGTTTGTTCGAAGCACAAGAGTGAGTCAGAGGAGGAACTTCTTGTATCTATATTCGCAAGTTTCTGAATCGAAAGATTAAGAGCAATGTGTTCGTAATCCAAAGGTCGATGATTTGTAAAGGCATCCATGACCTGAATATGGAAAGGTGGATAAAGGTGGCTAATTAATGCATGAAAATTCTTTCGAGGAGGAACAGCATCATCATATGACTCTTCGTGTGCTCGATCAATGGAGGAGAAAGTTGATTCGGCCATAGAAGGAGTATCAGTCTGTGCGAGTGCTAAGGTATTGGGGCGTTCACAAGATTGAAAGTGAATTAATGCAAATGATCATCAATAAATGACGGTTGCATTTCCAGAATTTAGACCCCATGCACGTTCTAAAAAACGCGGGAAAAGAGCTTTGATCCACTAATATCACCAAGTATTGGGTATATTAGTGCGGGGGGTAATGTTGGCTACATATTTTGTAAAAGCCAATCACAATTCGACACGTGGCAGAGTAAGGGTAATATAGGAAGACTAGTCAAGTCTTTGCCTGATCGTACACGTGGCAGTTAATATTGGTTCTCACGTGATCTGAGTAGCATTGGATCAGTAAAGAGATGCAAGGTGACGTGGCTCCAACGGTTACTCACATTCAAATTCAAATATAGGAGGGAAGCCTAACTGCAAATGATGGTGTAGTGGAACTACTTATAAGGCAACATGGTCAGCGATCATGGAGGAGCAGTTCGAAGGTCATCCTTGACAAGTATAAATAGCAGGGAAGCCCCCAGAAAAAAGCCCCAGACTCAGATCCAAAAAATCAGTCATTTACTTCATATTTTCTTTTCCAGTTTTACATTTCCAGTTTTTACATTTCCTGCACTTTAAATACCTGTTCTTTACATTCCTGCACTTTAAATTCCTGCACTGCACTTCGTTCATAGGAGTAGTTTCGAGTAGATTATCGCTGTAAACCTCTACGAGGCTGAGTTTGGATCATTGTAAGTTTTCATCTTAATGAAATACTTCATTTGTTCGTCATTCATCTGTTATTTTGCTTAATTTCTCCTAAGTCAAGCCACCAGTAAAAGTCCTCTTCATTGAGGCTGAAAGAACTAAAACACAATCGTCTGATAATTGGTTGGCAATTATAATTTCTGTAAGGACTGATTGATCCTTGCTGGCACGCTCGCATTTACAAAAATACCCTTCGAAAGCCAAAAAGCCAACAAACGGGGGTCGAGCTGCCCAGTCAGCTCGCGGGGTCGAGGGGCAGCGCCCCCGAAGCAAAATGCAAAAATGCATTCAAAGTTGCCTGTCCGCTCGAGCGGACATTCCCCCACTCGAGCGGAGAATGCTGAGTTTCAGAAGTGTGGTGAGTCTACAAATATACTGTGATCCGTGTTTTCACGCTCGAGCGTCCATTTCCCGCTCGAGCGTACACCTAGTGCGGAACACGTCATATAGAGTCCCCGCTCGAGCGTCAATTCCCACGCTCGAGCGGACTTCGCGATTTCAGATTCTATAAATTGACAAGTTGCTCCAAATCTAGAATTACTTCTCCAGATCTTCTTCTTGGGTTCTGGGGTTTATATCTGGGGATATTTTGCTAGTTTTCTTTGATGTTTTGATTGAGTATTCAACTCATGGTTTAAAAAGTATACATCAAAGGATTATTTGTTTGTTCTACACAAAAGAGAGAGTTGTTCTTTGGTGGATTCTGAAGAATTCGAGCATGAAGCTTTGGTGGATTCTGGAGTGGCTCATCGTCAAGACAATTTCGAGGTGAAGACGAGGTTGGAAAAGGCACATAGGGGTTGGTTCAATTTGGGCGTGGATTCGCTAGGTAATTGAGAGTATACCTGTGTAATTCCTTTATGTCTTTTTAGTGGATTGTTTTGTGGCTTTTGCCCGTGTTTTTTTATCACAATTAGAGGTATCCAATTGTGGTTTTTCCACGTAAAATCGTTGTGTCGATTTGTCTTGATTGTTTGATTGGTATTGTTATATACTGCTTAAAATTGATACATAATCACAAATCAACATCTAGGGGATTTCTAGATTTTTCAGTTATTTTCAAATGAGAGGTGGTCATTTGCACACAGTCACTTTAAGATCTTAAAAAATACGATTTTACTGTGATTTACATCGTTTGACTCAATTGAAATCGTAAAATCGTAAAATTTTACAATCCATATCAAGATTATGATAACTGTGATTGTATGTCAATGTGTCAGTATTTTTTTATTTTCTACTCATGATCATGAGGACTAAACGGTCGAGATATTGAACTTTTTTTTTCTTATTTTTAATTTATAGAAAATATAAAAAATTATATAAATTTAACATAATTATATTAAATTTTTTAAAGATTTTAATCCATATAACATTTAGCCCATTCTTATTGGTAATTCATTAGTTATATGTGTGAAGAACATGAAATGCTATATATCATTGATTTTTTATCACCATTTTGTATTATCGCCTATATGGATATTCTCTTGGTTAAAGATAATTATTAAATAATTAATGAAAATAAATAATATTTGGCCACATATTCGGTGATATAAAAGAGTGGGAAAAAAAAAAAGTGATACATAACCGTCCTTATAGGAAAATGACGATGTCATATTTGTTACACTAAAATTTATATTTTACTATATTTATCATTGTGTCTTTACACCATCTTTTTTTTTTTTTTTTTTTAAATCTCAGGAGATGTTAATATAATTTATTCTTAATTATTTGATCGGTTTATTTTTTAAGTTCTTAGTAGATCCTTTAAAAATAAATAAATAAAAATAGATTAATCTTAATAGTTGTAGTCACATAATTTAATTACATTTGTTAAAAAAAATAAAGGATTTGTTTGCAAAATTATACATGTTATCGAATTTTTTAAAAAGAAATGTTAGATTAATTTAATTTTTTTTCTATGGAAGGGCAATGAATTGCATTATAAAGCTTATTTGGAGATGTTTAGGAGAAAGTTTGCATGAGATTAATACTTGGGGAATGATAAGTATTCAATTAAGTTTATTTGAAAATAATGAATAAAGATATTAAATAATTTTAGAAATAAACTTAGAAATTTTGATTGTACATATAAATTAAGAAAAATTATAGTCAAGCACTACACATTTTACTTCTCTCGATGGTTCTTATAGAGTAACTTTATCATGGGTAATTTATAATTTTGTCCCTTGAACTTTGTTAAAAAAAATTAATAACGTCATTCTCCAACTTTCCATTCCCTTAAACTTTTTTAAAGTAAGTCATTGTCATTCCTTTCTTCTTTTTTTTTTTTTTGGAACTAATTGTCATTTAACAATTAATTGTTGTACAAATTGTGTAAATCAAACAAAATAAATAGATTCATATTGAACAACCATTTAGAATTTCAGAATAAGAACATACTAGAATTTACAAAAATTCATAATAAAATAAAACTAGAAAAAAGAAGCAAACCGAAACCTGTGTGATACTATAGTTTCCTTAAAACAGATTCACCACCTCTTGATGGATGCTGAAGGTACGCTGGCGTCTGTCTCCTAGGATACGACGGTCGAAATCAACTAATGCAGAAGCACCTTTTGAATAGTTTCGGCAAACTTGATAATGGTTGCACTCTCTCTAACAAGAACCAAATAAAGGATTAGCAAAAGAAGATGAGAAATTTTTCTTTGGTGTAAAAAATCATCTCCAACTTGTTTTTTCCCCAAAACAATATCTCCATTTTCCATAAAAAATCTCTCTGAAACTCTTCTTCTAAGTTGGAGAGGAAAGGCCCTTTTTATACTTGTAAGGAAAAGGTCTTAGCCATGAAGGTTACCATAAAACCTAGTATCAATGGCCATCAACTCTAGCCTTTAGGGCTAAAGTTACAAAGGTGCAAAACTCCCATGTGCATAATGATCATCAATTCTATCATCAAAAGATAAGAGTTACAAAGGTTGAATAAACAAATAAAAAATATATATATATATATAATGCTATTTAAATAATCCAACTAGATGGGTCGCAAAATGGATATAGGTATTGGGTCATAACCCGATCCACACCCAGTCTAAAAAGTCCAGCATAGCACATAGCCCATGCCCGAGACTAAGTCCAACATATGCACATACACAAGCCTAGGCTAGTCCAGACCAAGACTAAAACTAAGTCCAAGTTTAAGCCTAGGCCCAAGCCTAACTTCTATTGATGCCAACTTTATGAGACAATTCTCATTCACAACTCAATAGTTTCGGCCCATCATTTTTATATTGTAATCTTCTCACTTGAGAGAATACAAAACCACTCAAACTTACCTCAACTGACGGTTGGATCCCACTTTAATTTCGAATTAAATTTGCCAAAAAATCCTTATTTTCTAACAATCCCCCACATGAATAAAATTGGTCGAATAAAGAAAAACAGACAACACTTAATAACAAAGACTCGGAGAGAGAGCGCATAGAATAACCTTGCATCAGAAAAGATAATTGTTGGCCTTGAACGTTTCGTAGTGAATGCTTATGGAATTTACTGGCTAACCAGTGAACATGATGTCTTAAACTGTTCTGCCGTTTGTGTAAATCAAGACAATAGACCTCACATAGGAGTTACTCCAACCATTATTCTTGTTCTCACTGGTGTGTCCAGTTTGGCCCTAGAACACTAACCTGGTTCAGTGAGTATTTTTAAAGAATTTAGCCTTGTCAATTCTTAAAGAAGCAGCTCTACTTCACACTCACATAGGTGACCTATATAAGGTATCTTGTTTGCTATACCACAGTTGACTATTTACAACACTTAGGTCATTAAAAGCATCAGCTTAACCTCCCACCCCATAGGGTATCACTGTATAAAGGAATGGGTAGGAAGATTTACCTCCACAGTGACTCATACATTACATGCAATTAGGTTGTCCATTTGATCCTAGATCTTGGGATCTCCAGCCAACTAGGTTGGGTTTTCCGTTCCGGTAACATTCACTAAAGGCCTTAACCCCATTCCTCTTGACGACTTCATACTAACTCTTGATTTAACCCTTAGGTTAACGGATCCGTAATATTGTCTTTAAGCTGTATATAGTCTATAGTGACAATACACGAGAGTAGTCGTCGTATGAAATTATGTCTTCGACGAAAATGTCTAGACTTTCCATTATACGTATTACTCTGTGCCCTACCAATACTTGATTGGTTGTCGCAAAGTATACAAAATTGCTAGCACAAATTTTGATCAACATAGAATATTCTCAAGAAAACGACAAAGCCATTCAACTACTTTAGTAGCTTTTCCTAAAGCCCTAAACTCTGACTCCATTGTTGATCTCGCGATACACATCTGCTTGGAAGATTTCCAAGACACAGTTGCACCTCCAATAGTGACAACAAATCCACTAATGGATTTGTAGTCTTTATATTAGATATCCAAGTGACGTCACTGTACCCTTCTAGTACAACCAAATATCTGCGATAATGCAACCAACAATCCCGAGTGTAGCGTAGATAAGTTAACACCTGCATAATGCCCCTCCAATGAGTAGCATTCAGATTACTCGTGTATTTACTAAGCCTACTAACAGAGTAGGCTATATCCGACCTTGTACAACTCATCAGATCAAACTTCCAATGACCCAAGAATATTCTAGCTGAGAGACACTCTCACCATTATTCTTGGTCAAATGTAGACTCACGTCTACCGGTGTCCTAGACATGCTTGTATCTGATTTACCAAATTTCTCAAGTATCTTCTCAACATAGTGAGACTGAGAAAGTACAATACCCCTAGATGTTCTAGTAATCTTAATACCCAGAATGACATTTGCAAGGCCCATATATTTCATGTCAAGCTTGGAGTTTAACAATCTCTTGGTAGTTCTAATCATTTCATCATTACTACCAACAATGAGTATGTCATCTACATATAGACACAAAATGACATAACCTCTATCAGTGTCTTTAATATATACGCACTTGTCACACTCATTGATTCTAAATCCATTTGACAACATAGCATTTGTCAAACTTCTCATGCCATTGCTTAAGAGCTTGCTTCAAACCATATAATGACTTGACAAGCTTACAAACTTTCTTATTTTTCCCTAGAGCTGAAAACCCCTCGGGTTGCTCTATGTAGATTTCTTCATCTAAATCTTCATTTAAGAAAGTTGTCTTTACATCCATTTGATGGATCTCCAGACCACGTAAAGCGGCTATCGCAATTACCATGGGAATGGATATAATCCTTGTCACAGGTATTAACGTAATCCAGGCCTTCTCGCTGCCTGTATCCTTTGATAATTAGCCTAGCTTTCTACTTTATCAATTGACCCATCCACTTTCATCTTTCTTCTAAAGATCCACTTACTTCCCAAGGCCTTACTACCTGGGGTTAGATCAACCAACTTCCAAGTATGGTTCTGTAAGATGTAGTCAATTTCACTCTTAATTGCTTCTTTTCATAAGGACTTTCAGACGAAGTCACAGTTTCATGGAAAGTTCGAGGTTCTCCCTCTAACATATAAGTCAAGAAGTTCGGACCAAAGGACTTTGCGGTCCTAGCCCTTTTACTCCTTCTTGGCTCAACTACTTTCTCATCTTGATCATTGACTTGATCGTCTACTTGATCGTCTATGTGATTATTGTCACCTTCAACCTTTTTTATAGAACTCGGAATCCCTTCTTGGATATGACAAAGAAATACATTTTCAAATAAAGATGCATTTCTGAATTTCATGGTAGTATTCTTGTGTATATTTGGAATAATAGACTTATACACAAGAAATCAATATGCACTATTATATTGTGCATAACTGTTGAATACAAAGTCAACGGATTTTTAGGCTTATCCTAACCCTATTGGGTTTAGGTATTACCACCTTTTACATGACACCCCTACATTTGTAGAATTTATACAAAGGCTTTTGGCCTTTTCTAAAAATTCATGCAGGGTCTTTAAACAATTCATTGTGTCACAATGATTATGAAACTCTCAAAATCATATCACAGTAAATATATTCCTAGAATGTCATCAACCGAATTAGGCACCCAAACATATTTGGTCCAACCTATCACTCTGAAGCCAATAGTCTTACTATTAAGAAGCACAAATCTAGTGTTCAATAGTCTACTATTCAGAACTTCATAACATGGCCAGTAGTCTTATCATTAGGAATCACTAATTTCTTAGCATATAGTCAGTAGACTTTCTACTACTAGGAATCACAATGTTTTAACCTGTGACCAGTAGTCACTCTACTACTAGGAATCACAACATCCTGACATAGGATCAATAGACTCTTTCATTACT